>PVJH01004231.1:0-130504 GCA_004026705.1 Nesogale talazaci
CCAGAGGGAAGAAGCACACCAGTCCGTGTGATCACAAGGTGCCAAAGCGATCAGGTATCAGACATCAAAGAACAAAAAAAAAATCATATGGGCTCACCTTCCCTATATGATTGCTGAAGACACATGTGTGCATAAGAAAATGTGGTGAAGAAATCTGATGGTGCCCAGCTAGTAAGAATTTTAGGATCTGGATCTTAAAACCTTGAAGATAAATAAGCAGCCATCTATCTCAGAAGCAACAATGCCCATGGAAGAAGAAAGACTGGGCTTTCCATTCCTCTAAACAGTTAGAGACGTAGAAGCCCATAGGGCGTCCCTGAGAGTCAGCACTGATTTCATAGCAGTGAGGTCTGTGATTAGTAGAAAGCAGCAGACAAGTTCTCTCAGTAAGACATATGTTTTAGACTCATTGTGCATTGAAAACAAAGACTTCCTCTAGGATCTGCTGAGTCAGTAAATGCCAATACAGAGAGGTTATCTCATAAGGTCATGGTGGTTGTTTTGATCTATTTTTTATTTCAAAGGAGAAATCTTGGTAGACTTTCTAAAGCACACAGAATGATAGCAAGGGCTTATTAGGAAGAAAGTTAAGAAAATTGAAAATTTCCCTGGTGAGAAATAGACCGGAAAGTTGCACTAGATAATGTTTGTCCACCACTGCAATGTCTCTCCCAAAATTCAGAGACAGCAAGGGGACCTGTCAGAATGTTGTTGAGACCCTTACTCCATCCAGTCTAGCTCTCATCTTCCTCCATTTGACTACACTTTGTTCCTGAAAATTTACAAAACTTTATAAAAGAACATAACCTAAGCTTCTAGAAAATGTCAAAATTGTATTCTCAACATGGTGAAATAAAGGAGAACAGGATTCTTTGGGAAAGGGTTAGAACGATGGAAATACTACATGCAAAAGTATGTAGAACTAAGCAGAACCTATCTTGAGAAATAATGGTGTTACCTACTGCCTAATAAAATTATTCCCATCCATAAAGGATCCTCTGATTTGGAGCAATACCTTTTGATTTATATTTGTGTAACAATATACCCTTGAAATGTAACAGCTTAATTTCATTTTCCAATTATTTTTATTTTCAATGTGTCATGAGCTATCTTTTTTTTGTTGTTTTTGGACGATAAGACACACCGGACCATAACAGACACCTAGTTTTTAGCGCAGGAAAACAAGAAAACAAAATTCTGAGCCAAATGATACCAGTATACTAAAATATTTATTAAAATAAAGCAAACCATGGTTATATTTAGCAGTGCAAACTCAACAGTGGTGATAAGAACCACCATCACTTTCATTAAAAAAGAGGGTAGGTATGCACTGTGCCAGTTATGTGCCCTGACTGACATGGAGACTCCAGGTGGTGGGACTTCCCCTGAACACACAGCAAGCCATAGTAACAGCAGCTGTCAGTAAGTGGGCTTATGAGATCATAAACAAATGTTCTAGGATACCCCACGTTCGGATCATAAGACTCACCCTCATGTCTCCTCCACTTTTGGAGAAAAATGTGCGTCTTATGGTCTGACAAATATGTGCTAATAAAATATAAATTTTGGTAGCTTATTTTCTATTACACAGCTAGATTAAGTACTCAAAAGTAAGAAAAACCAGTCATTTAGCTAAATAGAAATGATTTTTTTAAAAAAGAGACAAAGTTTATTCTGCCATTGTTGCTAATTTTGTTTTTAACATGGAACCAACCCACGTTATTGTTAAAGTGATTCCCAAAGTATTTCTTTGGAAATGGAAGGATTTAAAATAGCTTCCTATGGATTTAAAATATATCCTATGGCCAATAATAAATGTGAGCACAGGCAGGGAAGATGGTTTTTGTAGGAGACTGATGAAAGCTTAAGAGGAAGCACTTCAGCAAAGGCTAAGCAGTTATGAAGGAGAAGAAAATTTCAGATATGCTATAACATGAGCTAAATCTAAAAGTAAAAGGTGTTTATGAAATTGCCAGTGATTATTTAATTATTCATGGTAAGAACAAAAGGTCCTGGGAAGAATGACTGGAGTAAAAATGGAGAATTTATAAATAACATATGTATTAATGATGTACTTGAGTGCTGGGTAGGATTTGGGAAGTCACAGAACACCAGTGAAAGAATAAAAAAGGGTATGGCAAATTTTAAAGTGAATGTGTAGATGAAGGTGTTTTGTGGAGGTAAATCAAATAAGGACAAAATATATTTGAGATGAGAAAAAATACTAGAAGCATACTAAGTTACTGTAAGTATTAGGTGGATGTGACTTACAGTATTAGCTAGGAGATTGGAGTTTCGACCATGGATCTCAAAAGAAAGTGCTGGAAATAATTGCTTTGAGATTCAGCAACAAATGCTAAAAATAATATGCTTTAATGAATAGTCTCCAGATAACACAACTAGTGAAATAATTAGAGAAGAAAATCCTATTCTTAGAAACAGAATTTTATAAGTTCCTTTTAAATATCATTGCATTATGCTTTCATTCTATTCATAAATGTGGGAAATATTTCAGTATATGTTTGTTCATTTAATCAAGATTGATGAAGCATAAGTTACATAAACAACTCAGAAGCAACAGTTAGTGTTCATTTCATTTACTGTTAGGTTTCACCAGCATTCATAAATTAAAGTGCCTGGTATTTAATAGTTTATCAATAATCTACTATAATGTTTGCAAATGAAAGGATGATTGAGAAAATGAGTCAATTTTTTTACATCAGCACTATTTTGAGTGCAGAAGATTGGAAATAACTAAGGTACAGTTCCTTCTTCAAGGTACTCTCAGCCCTGTAAGAAAGACATATAAATAAGCAGGAGACATCAGATGAGATGATAAGCAGAGGTTACAGAAGCAGTAACTGATGAAAGAGTGGGGTAAAACACTTATGAATGATAAAACACAGTGTTTTCCAAAATATCTTCTTTGGGGAGGGAGGTTATAGGTGGGTGGAGGGGAAGTGGTTAAAAATGGAAATTTATTTTCTAACAGTTTAAGAAGCTAGGAATCTAAAATCAGGGTGGTGGAGCCCAAGTCAGGTTTTCTTTCCCTATTGGCCCTTAAGAAAAGCAATGCAATGAGCTTCAGTTTCTGAGAAATCTCTCCTCCCTGTCCCGGCATCTTTCATTCACTCATTTCATCTCACTCTCTTCAAAACTGTTTGTCCATTAGATGGTGTACCTTCATTAGACCACCATTTTTGTATTTAAGAGTTTATCAATCTTCCCAATGTCTTGGTCTATTTCCATAAACTCTTGCTCATCTTCCTCTCATTAGACATTATCTTCTTCTTCATACAAGTTAACAGTCATCTCATTTCTAGTTTATAACTCCCTTTTCCTTCCCTTACCCTCCCTTCCCTGCAGACCATCAAAGTTTGATTCCCCCCGCCCCATACCCTTTTGTTTCTGCAAATGGATATTGAGCTTTCATTGTCATCCATAGCTTTCTGCAAATTGGCTACCTGAGTATAAGCTCTCACACAAACTTCTCCATTTGCCTTGGGTTCTATTATTTATAAGCCTTATATCATACAGATGGGTGTACTTTTCCTGTGTGGATTTCTTCATCAACTTTGTGATAATACTCATATCTTTAGGGATATTTTATAAGGATAAGTATCAAGTAGGACCAGGGCATAAGAACTGATTGTTCCTAAAATAAGACTATCTTTGCATGCACTCTCAGAATTCATTCATTTATTTTTGGTTTAAAAATGTCCCGGCTCCACTTTAGAGACATTGTTATCATTTTATTGGGGAATATTATAAATAATTCTCATAGAGCATATAATAATTCTATTAATTGGATCATCATTTTAGTCAATGATACCATATTCAAAATACTTTTGAGGAAAGGGAAATATACATGTGGAGCACTGCTTTTTGAACTACAATGCATGGATTACTGACTTGTACAGATGACAAATTTAACTTCCTTATGCAAACAATTAGAGTTGGAGATAAGGCAACACTTTCACTAACACTCATTAATAAAGGCAAACCTATACCTGCTGCATGAAGTCCTGCTATAGGAAGAAAAAGAGCATGAAAATAGCAAATATATGGTAGCCTTCATTTGCCAGTTAGTGGGCACCCACAAAGCAAGAGATTTCAACCAAAACCCAATAACTTCCAATTCACAACCTTGGGATAATAGTCACCTGCTGTTTCTCACACTGGGCCATTTGAGCCTTAAGTCCAAGGCTTAAGTCTAAGTTCAGTTTCTTAAGCAGGTGTGTTTAAGAAAATAAGCTGTGTGCTAAATAGAATTAACAACTCAGATCCTTTTGAAGTTGATTATGAAGGATGTTGTCCTCAAAAGGACAATAGCTCAAGTGCTGGTTCTCTATACCATGGGCAGGACCTGGATCAGCAAGGGCTGTGGGGAATTCAGTTACAGGTGCCTGGTTGGGAACATAATACCGGGCATAGTTGCCCATTCGGGGGTCAGTATAAGTAATGTCAAGTGCCTTTTTCCCGAGGGCAGGTTACCCCTCCTGCTCTACCCACCAACATAAAGGAAATCACCTTCTCTGAGACAGACATGCCCTCTTCCCACCTCTGCACTAGCATTCCCGTTAAGATTCCTAAGGGTGGCTACTGATTTGAGGTAACTGTGGAACAATCCTTTGTGGCAGTAACTCATTAGTGTTGAGGTCTCCTCTGATGAAGTAGTTAGTAGATGAACAAAAAAGAGGAGCAATATGTGGCTCAGAGCAGATTTATTGCTTGGGAGGCCAATTTTGACCTGAGATACCTGCCTTCTCTTGGTGGTTATCCTTAAAAGTAGTGATCTCATGCAGTATTTGTCCTATTGTGGTTGACTAATTTCACTCATGACAATGATTTTCAGATTCATTTGTGTGACAAGGTGTTTGTGGTCTCATCACTATTGTTTAGGGAGGTGTATTAAGCCAATTGTATCGGAGTTTATTTACTATGTTACTGATGGGTGTTTGGATTGTTTTTAGTTTATAACAATTGCGAACTGTACTGAGAAAAGCAGGGAAATGCATATGTCTCTTCATTTTGTATGTCTTCACCTTCAATGGTATATAATCTAAGGGGAGGAGAGTTGCGGGGTTGGAGAGAGCTCTGGAGAAGGGTTGGAGGGAGCACTGGAGAAGGAAGGAAGGAAGGAAGGAAAGAAGGAAGGAAGGAAGGAAGGAAGGAAGGAAGGAAGGAAGGAAGGAAGGAAGGAAGAAAGAAAGAAAAGAAAGAAAGAGTGTTGCTTGAAGTGTTGGTTGTTGTAAGTGAATGGGGACCAGAGGAACGAGAAGCACACGGAATGAGAAAGCAGAGGACTGCAGATAACTCAGGCATGCAGCAATGAACTGAGCTGTGTCCTTTCTTTTATTTACACTCAAATTTGGAAATATTTCCCTGGTCGCATTTACTCAGAATTTTTAAAAATTTGATAAGTAACATTCATGGAACAACATTATCTGAAAAACCAGGTGCAATGAAAATATGATCTACAAAGCAAAGAACAGAGATCAAAACAAACTTCAGGCTAGACATTCTTTATCCAAGATGTGTCCTTGATTGTCTGTAAACATGCACCTGCGTGTAGATGGTCATATTGACCTTGAATGTGTACCCTTGAAGTTTTGATTTGTATTCAAGTTCTTGAAGCTACATCCCCCCCCCCTTTTATATCATCCAGATGAAGAGATAATACTACAAAGACAGCATTTCTTCTGTCTATGGTTTTTTGTTTGTCAAGGATTTTTCAGCAGACTATATAAAAGACAAAGCAAAGACATATTATGAGCAAAAGCAACCTGAAAAAGGAGCCAATTATAGGTTTAAGAGAGGGAATAGGGTTAAGCTGATGGAGGCTTTGCAAAAAACTGTCAAGCCCTTGAGTGCCATCAATTGTTTTTTGTTTTTTTTTTAAGTATCTGTATGGGCTGAGCCCTGGTGGCTTAGTGGTTGGGACTGGGTTGGCGGTTCAAATCCAGCAACAGCTGTCCAGGAGCAAGGCTGGGCCTCCCACTCCCACCAGAGGGCAGTGATGCCCTCCCAAAAAACAAAATAAAAAACAAAAAAAGTATCCATATATGATTTATAATTGCAAAATATCCTGTGATAAATTGTGATAATTTAATAGCTGTCTTTCTAAATGATTCCAAGGAAACAAAGTATCATTATAAATCACAGGGTAACACATATGGACATATGATTCCAATCACATTATAATTTAATTTGTTGCTTAATACTATTATTCTGGTCTCCTCCCAAAATTGCTGTTTGAGGTAAATCAGCCAATTGTTCATGAATTTGCTCATCAGTATGTTATTGAGTGGAACACAAAACTTCAGAATTTTGATGCCCATCATCTACAAGTTTCAGTTTGTACAGGCTGATGTAAAGCTAATCCTGCAGTAGCAGTAATTACTTTAATTCCTAAAATTATAGATATTAAAAATTCTAAAATTTGCTTTGATCATCTTAAAAGTCATTTAGTCAATTAATCAATTAAAGCTAAAATAGGAGGAAAAAAGCTATAGTAGGAGAACTTTGCCATTGTTGATAAAATTGGGTAGCTATCCACATTCCTGCTCTTGCTCTCAAAATATATATACTTTCACTATTATGAGTAAAATAAATAGAAAAACTAAAGTAAAAAAAAAGAACAATTATTAAATTTAATTTCTCCAGTGGAGTAATTCCAATTGACAGATCCTTTCATGAAGAGATATGGTAAATGCGCACAAGTTTGGACATATCGGATTGTATTAACTATGAAGGACAAAGTGTAATTTCCTGCATGAATAGTACTGTTGCCAACCCATCTTCTAAAAGGGAACAAGCGCCTATTTTTCATAAGTGACTTCGGAGGGGTTTCCCTATCTTATGAGGGGTAGGAAGAGAAAATCCTCCCCCATCCCCCAAAATAGGCTCCGATGCTTGTGTGGCAGTTGTGTGGTTATGAGAATTCCATTTAAGATCGATTGCACTACATTTAGCTTGAGCGGACCCTGAGGGACTCCAATCAATGACAATTCCTTGGGAATTACTAATTAACACTCAGACCTGTTCTCCTCTGCAAGGACTCCAAGGTGCCCTACCAAGCAAGTGCAAGTAGGTTGGTGATTGACATGGTGGCAACGGAGGGACGAAAACATTCCCTGTTATATTAAATTGAAAAACCTTTGAGCACTTAAAATGAAGAATTCTTGTTGCTAGCTCTTCTCTTCTGAATTTTTTAAATAGTTGCCAGCCAGGCCTGGTATTTTAATTTTAATCAATGTTCCCCACTTCCAATAAGTGTAATTTTCAACTTTTACCTGAGCAGTCAAAATAGCAATCATTGCTAAAAACAGATTAGAAGTTGTCACCTCTTGTCTATGGAAACACATTAGTTGTTCTCCTTCCATGTTTAACTTTTTAATCTGTCCCCATGTCAGCATGTCAAATTGTTATCAAGGGCGCATGAACAGCTTTTGGGGTAATACTCATTACAAAAAATCCCTGACTCAGTTTGCTCTAAGGGCAAGGTCTCTTTTGGGCCATCACGTAATTTTATTAACTTACCTGGAATCCACAATTTATTTTCTCCTATAGAAATATAAGCATGCCCCCCTACCCATTTTATAGCCATAAGTGGTTGACATTTGTCTTGTTCAAAACTCTTATACCATATAAGCTGTTCTATTTCTTTAAAAGTAATATTTTCTCAAGGCAATTCAGCAGCTATGAAATTACTGCCATTTAAATGTAGAAAATTTAAAGTATACAAAGCTGTATAAAGTCATCTTCTTGGAGGATATCACCATACCCCTCCTTTTGTTTTAAAAGCAACTCTTTTAAAGTCTGATTTTGGTGTTTAATAATAGCCTGACCAGTACCATTTCCTGGAATACCAGTTAAATGCTGAATTTCCTGTATATGGAAAAAAGCTTAACGCTGTTTAGAAACGTAAGCAGAACCATGATCTGTTTTAATAGTATGTGGAATTCCCATAATAGCAAACGCTTCTAACAAATGAGTAATAACAGCATCAGCATGTTCTGTAGTAGCAGTTTCAATATGGAAAATGAGTATACATAGTGTATTGTGAATCAGTAATTATGTTAAGTGAATGAGATATATCGACAAGTAAAGTTAAAATAGAAAATAATTCAGTCTTTTGAACAGATGAATAAGGGGATGCTATAACTTTAGAAACTTTATTATCAATATTTATATATCCAGCAATGCCATGCTTACTAGCATCTGTAAAAATTGTGTTTGAGAAATGACAAGATCTAAAACAGCACTTCCAGAAGTAGCATGTAATACATCAGAGATTTTTAATTGTCCCCTTGAATGTGCTCTGTCCCAGAGCTTAGTGGAAAATGTAATCTCCTTGAATTGTTGTTGACGGGGCCTCGAGAGCAGCCCCTCCGAAAACTTCCTGAATTGGAAAACAGGGCTGGCAAGAGATTTCCACCTCTATCTCTGCCTCACCTACACTCATTAGTCCAATGAATTCCTTTGTGACATCGCCGACTTATGCTGGGTAAAATAACACTGGAAAGAAAATTTCCATATTTCCCTGGCTTCTTATAATTTTTCCTGATATGCCTTATCTTTTCACATTTGAAACATTTAGCTCTTGTTTTGACAATTTGCAATTTACTTTGACCTTCTGAAATTTACAGTCTCCACCTAAAGTTAAAGAGTCACTAACTATGAAAATTCCAGTAACTAAATTAACAAAAGGTTAATGTTTTTGCTGGAAGCTGCTTTTGCTGCACTGCATCAAGGTTACTGTACCCATTGATAAGGAGTTTAATTTAGGGTTAAAGTCTGTGGTGTGAGTGAGACACAGACTCCAACAGATAACAGCTGAAGGAGAGAAGTTTGCAATTCAGGGGAATCCGGAGCATGCTTTACAGCAGTAAAAAGATGGGATAAAAAATCATGAAAAGATTAGTTAGGTCCTTGTAAAATTTTATTAAATATCTTTCTGTTCCTCCCTTTTAATCTAATTTTTGCCAAGCACATAAACACAAATTACAAATTAGTTAAATAATACCATCTCCAAAGATAGTTTGTAGAGCAGTACCAGTAAAAGGACCAGTGCCAATCAATTGTTCCAAAGTTGGTCCTGGCAGCTGCTCATGGCTATTGATCTGAGACTCTTTCTCAGCTGGAATTTGTGGCATAATCTTGTTCTCTTTGAAATATGCTGGATGCTTTTCCTCAAGATAAGAAACTACCTGTTCTACAACTGCTTTTCCAGAATCTAACTGAAGAGGCTCAGGCATTTTATTTACTAAACAAACTAAATTCTTTAATTTCTCAGGTATTGAAAACATTCTTGTCTTCAGAAGAAGAATCTGATTCAACTTTTCAACTATCGTAAACATTGTCATATATAGGATTGCTAGATGGGTCCATACCAGCAGATCCTATAACATTTTTATAAACAGGTTTTTCTCTTTCACTTTCAGTATCTGACTGAAATAGTTTTATAGCAATATTAACTAAAGACATTAATGCCTAAACATTATGATGAATGGTTTCACCTCTTTCATGTGCCCTTCTCAATGTACCTGCTTCCATATTTTAGCACTTAATTGATTCTTGTTTTCAGGCTGAAACCAATAAAATATTTATGTGCATAACCAAAACATTACTTAAAAGTTTGAGATGGAACTTTTACTCTTGATATATTTGAAAAAGCTTTTGAAACTTTAATTTATTGAAATTCTGTAGATAAAGAATTTCCCATGACACTGCCTTTTGCCAAGGTCAATTGCAGTATTCATATATCTTTACTACCTTGGTTCCATGAGTCTTTATATTGTCCCTTCAAGTCCTGCTCTTCAGCTGCCAAATGTGCTTGTAAATGAACCAAGATGCAGAGGAACAAGAAGTACATGGAATGAGAAAGCAGAGGACTGCAGCTCACTCAGGCATGCAGCAAAGAACTGAGCTGTGTCCTTTCTTTTATTCATACTCAAATTTGGGGATATTTGCCTGGTTGCATTTACTCAGGATTTTAAAATAAATTGACAAGTAACATTCTTGGAATGACATTATCTAAAAAAACAGGTCCGGTAAAAATATAGTCTACAAAGCAAAGAACAGAGACCAAAACAGATTCAGGCTAGACATTCTTTATCCAAGATGTGTCCTTGATTGTCTGTCAATATGCACCTGTGTGCTCTGGAGGCTAATTAGATAAGAGGTTCACTTTCTGGGTCGGAGGCATGACTGGGAAGGTCGCACTCTGGTAGGGGAGCCAGTGAGTGTGTGTATTTGTGAATGATAGTGGCAGGCACCTGCCAGTGGTGAAGGACCATCAGTGTAAGTCAGCAGGTGTTCTCAATCTTTACTCATGTGACTACACCACCCACCCTCCTTTCTCCCTCCACTAACATAAACTGCAATTGTAATAAACTTTGATGCACTTAATTTTTAGGTTGTTTTTCTGGCTTCCGGTGAACATAGAACTTCCTTCTTGGTGACATTTTTTGGGTGGTTGTTGTGGAGATCTAGTTTTTGTTACCTGGTAGCCATGCATTTGTTTAGAGTTTAATCTCTCTCTCTCTCTCTCTCTCTCTCTCTCACACACACACACACACACACACACACACACACACACACACACACACTTTTTACACTGGTCCAGAAGGATGAGGTGAAGGCCCAAGTTTGTTTAATCTAATTTGTTTAAGATTGCTCAATTCAGCAGTCATCTCACTTACATGCCTGCATTTGTAGGACAGAAACAAAAGTTTTGAAGCAGTATATACACATTTTAACTGTAATAACTAAATATATAATTTACAGCATCATCAGACTTCATTTTACTGCATATAGCACAGTCTGAGATTACAACTTTGCTTACTGAAAATTAAGAGAACTTGAAGCATGTATTGATGAAGTTAAAAAACTCCAGTCTTCAGTAAGAATGCTCAACATAAAGAAAAAGATTATCACTACTAGATCAATGTGTAAAATCATGATAAATGGAGAAAATATTTCAATTATCAAGAAGTTTATTTTATTTGAATCTATAATCAAAGTAGTAGTCAAGAAATAAAATAATGCACTGCACTATGCAAATCTGCTACAAAAGATTTCTTTATTAAAAAGTAGAGATGTTCCTTTGAGGAATAAGGTGTGCCTGACCCAATCCATAAAAGTCGAAATGAGCTCATGTGTTTTATAAGTCATGAATAAAGAAGACTATAAAATTGTTGCCTTGGAATTATGGTGTTGAAGAAAATATTGAAAATACCATTGATTTTCAGAAAAGGTATAATCGGAATTCTTCTATAAGGATGAGAGGCATCATCTTATAAAATTTGAGCATGTCATCAGGAAGAACCCATTCCTGAAAAACAACAACAACAACAATAACAAAAACCAACAACAAACACATAAAAGCACCTAATTAATGGTAAAATAGAGTGACAGAGAGAGAGAAGACATCTTAAATGACCAAAGTGATGAGTAAAAATAGTGAAATGTTGTGAGACTGCTGACTTGATGCCCTGAGAGGACACTTTCCCACTAATGGCAGCGAGTCACAGACTGAAGAAAAAAGAGGCAAAACAGACAGGCAGTTAGTGAAATAATGGAGACTCTTCATATAAATAGTATAAACACAAGGGATTAAAAGTTTCCATAATAAAAGAAATAATAAGAAGGTAATGAAAGTCACTAGAATGTGAATCCAAAGGAAAATATAGAGCAGTGGAAACAACGTCGTTCTGCCCTCTATGGTGTCAAAAGTAGTTGGAACCAATTCCCTAACACCTACTAAAGAACAAATGAAAATATAAGTGGACAATAGGAAAATTTGAATGCCAACTATAGATTTCACAATAGTCTCTCATTGTTAAGATTTTTGCATGTGATCACTTGTACTGAGGATATGTTGCTGAAAGTCCTTGTCTTTAGGAGATGCATTCAGATGTATTGAAGAGAAAGGGAGATACCACTAATATGCCCGAATGTTAATTAATGAATCTCAGTAAAGAATATATCCAAAATATAAAATTGGTAAAATAACTTTATAATTAAATCTTGCATCAATTACACTTAGAAATACCATAATTTTAAGTTGTTTTTTCCCCCTTCATAAACAGACACTTTCTCAAGGCTTAAAGATCTCATCTATGTTGTATGGTAATGATACTTAATGATATTATAACTGATTACTCACTATGCCAAATATTATCTAACACTTTGAGTATATTATATCATTTGCTTCTCAGAATAACATTATCATTGTCATTTCTATTTCTCATATGAGAAAATTGGGGTTTAATGAGATTCTGTTCACCTACATTAACCTCCTCAGAGGTTGATTCAAAATTCAAATCATGCAACTACTGCCAAAATCCAAGTGTTGCCTTGTAAAGCCTACCTAGGAAATGTTTTTAATTAAAAATGAGATTGTTAGTTTACAGCAGCAAGAAGCTGGAAATAGCTCAAATACCTATAAGCAGAAGATTGGATAAAGAAACTCTGGTTCGTGTACACCGTGGAGTACTATGCATCCCTTAAAAAACAGCAATGAAACATATCATGACATGGCCCTGAAAGCCATCATGCTGAGTGAAGTTCACCCATCACAAAAGGATAAATATTGTATGCACCCACAAGTTTAAGGATCAACACGAAATTGAAGGCTAACTCCTGCTCCTAGGACATGAAAATTTCTAATCTGGCCTCCTAAACAATTCTAGCACCCTTGAAATATATATCACATCCATTATAAGTATATATTAAAAACCATTTTGCAAAGGAGGCCTCACTTAGACCAGGGTCAGGTTTTCAAGATAGGGGGAAACAGAGAAGACCACTCAGCTGTTGCCATATAACATTTTGTGAAGATCATTCCAAACCAACAGACGCTCTCACTAAAAAAGCCCTCTGAGTTTCTGAGACTGTAACTTTGTACCCTGTCATGAGTAGAAAGTCCTTTGTATCGCCTGCAGGTCTGGTGGGAGTTTTGAACTACTGACCTAGCCGTGAGGTGGAAGGTACTCAAAATGCACAGTGAACACACAATAGACTCCAGTACACCAAGGAGCTGAACATCGACTGTTACATTTGTGATTTAACTTGTATTTGTATGTCTGAAAGTAGCATTTTCTGTATTTTTTTGTTTGTTCAACATTAGCGTTTATCTCAGAGGCGTCCTGTCATTGCAGATCACCCTCTTGAATTTGTGTGATATGTTTTCTGATTTTTGGTATATGAAACCCAGAACTGCTGAACCTATAGGGACAGCAAGTACAGTAACGGTTTGGGGCAGGGGAGACAGTGATGATGGTGATGGAGGTGGGGGGTGGGATAAAAGGAAGATGATGTCAAGGATTCCAGGAGGGTAGAGAATGTTTGGGAACTGATTTTGGTAGCAATTGTACAGTACTACTTTATGTGCTTGAACTATGAAATGATATATGTATTAGCTCCCAAGTAAAATAAAATTTTAGTAAATTTTTTTCTAATATTTAAATTTTCCTGATTTCCTTTTAATTGAGTTTTTTCTTTTACTTTGGTATAGCTAGGTTTCTTTTGTTTTTTTTTTGTTTGCTTGTTTTTTAATGTTCTTCTGTATATTAAATCCAAGATGGGTAAATCTATAGAGCCTGTATCTGGTCTAATGGTACTGTGGGGATACTGTGGAAGTTGGAGGAATTAGAAACATAATAACAACACATAAAAGAGGGAAGAAAGGGCTGAGCCCCGGTGGCGTAGTGTTTGTGCGTGGGACTGCGGCCCACTGGGCTGGAGGCTCAAATCCAGCAGCGAGGCTGGGCCTCCTATTCCCACCACAAGAGGTTAGTGATGCCAAAAAAACAAAACAAAACAAAAACACCAACAACAACAAAAAAAAAAAAGAGGGAAGAAGAAGTTCTAAAATAGATTGTGGTAATGACTGTGTAATGCTTCTTCAGATGATTGAACTATTGAATAATAATATGGTGTGTTATTAATTGTATGTCAATAAAACTGTTCAATTTTAATAGAAAAAAAATATGCTCATGACCTAAACAATGTGGAGTCAAAATAAGATAAATGACTGTTCTTGTAGCTTGAGTGTTGTGCAGCTTCCAAGCATGTTGAAAGTGAAACAAAGAGGTTGATCTCCTGTGGCGTAGTGGTTGTGCACGGGACTGCGGCCCACTGGGATGGAGGTTCAATTCCAGCAGTGGCTCCACAGGAGCAAAGGCTGGGCCTCCTACTCCCACCACCAGAGGGGAGTGATCACCCCCCCCCCAAAAAAAAAAAGTGAAACAAATATCACTACTATCCTGCCTACTTTGACTGACAGTGACCCTGTAAGACAAGGTAGAACTGATCATGTATGGTTTCTGATGCTGTACAACTTTACAAGAGCAGAAAGGCTGATCTTTGTAGCTGGGAGTGACAGTTAGTGGGAACTTCTTATAGTAACCCAATACACCACCAGGGATCCTACCATGATAGAACAGTTTTACTTTTAAAAAATGAAATAAATAAAGAAAAATTTAAACACACTAATATCTATCAGTTGCTGTGGAGTCAATTCTGATTAATAAGCCCACAAGTGAAGAACTCTGCTGTGAGTCCTGATGGTATTTTTGGGTAGGTCTTAGACTGCTAACTTCAAGAAAAGTATTTTGAAATGATGATGTTTTTCAGACACATTACTCTTTCATATACTTGTAGGAATCTTTTACTGACATATGAATTACTATGTCTGTGTTAGTCTGGGTTGACTAGAGAAACAAATTCATAGACATTCATATGGTAAAACGAAGAGTTTTATATATAAGAGCATTCTAATATTGAGAAAATACCCGAGCCCAATCCAAATCAAGACCATATGTCTGATATTAGTCAATATGTCTGATACTAATGTATAACATCCTCTTCAGACTCACGGAAAACATGTAATGATGCTGAATGCAGGAAGATCACAGGACAGTGGGTGGGACTCTTGTGGATCCAGTGGCGGTAGAGGCATCTCAGCTTTGAGACCCTGACTGCTAACAGCCTGTCTCCATGGGGTCTCCACGTGGCTTCTCCAGCTCAGGACACTAGCACAGTTTCGTGTGTCTTGGCAGCTGCAGTGTCTCTCTGGGAGAGAGCCAAGAGAGAATGTGTCTCCTGCCTCCAACAAGGAAATGCAGGAGTCCTCAGAATACTCTGGAGAAGGTCATGCACACACACACACCTCGTTGACTATGATCTGATACGCAGGCTATACTCCACCTCTAAACTCTTAATCCTCAACTTGACACCAGATTATGTAACTACCTCAATGTCCTATTATAATTCATTTTTCATTCTCAAACACTATAAATTAAACTACAAAATGAGAATGAATCTTACTATTTTAACAGCACATAGGAAAATAAAGCAACCAGTGTTGGGAGTTCAGTGGAGGTCAGTGAATCTGGGGATAGGGAGGCCTATTGGGGGTTCCAGGTATGACAACTAATCTCTGTGACAACCCATAACACTTCCTCACTCCAGGAAAGTACATCTGCTGCAGAACCCGAGAACTACAGCTCAATGGAAGGGCTACCACAGCCTGTGCCACTTACACCGTTATGGACCCTTCCAAATCATTTGGTTATTCATCCAATGGCAGCTTGTACAGCCACGATTTGAACTACCATACTACTGACATTTCCTCGTGGCTTTCTCTGCCATGCCTGGCACCTTCCCGCCACCCGCTAGTACCTCATCATCATCACTCCTGTCCCCCTTTAACCATCTAGACATGGTTTCTTCCCCCAATCTAGGAACCCTTCCAATGTCTTCATGTGGTTCCCCCTGCTTGCTTTGATGGCTTCTTGTTGCTCCTGATAACTTTCTACTACCCATGCTCTCCATTCCACTGGTGCCATCCAAGAGGATGCTATCCAAGACTGCCATCCAACTGCTCCTTCAAAAAGGGGATCCCAGTTGGCCAGGGAGAGTGAAACTCCAGTGAGATAAAGTAGAAGGCCGACTCCCTAGTGCAGACTGCTAAAGGTAGTTCTCAGAAGTAATACTATCAGCCTCCTAATGAGAAAGTCCAGGGCTCTTTTACTGTTAGAAAAACAGCTCTGAACTCCTCCAAAATAACACACAGACTGAAATCTGCTTCAACAACCTGAATGAAAAATCAGGAGAAACAAAATAAAATGTCAGCAGTAGTCCTAAACTGAGCAACATGCGTGGAAGAAGCAGACATTGATCTATCACAGAAAAAAATCTTCAGAATGCTGCTTGGAGTAAAACACAAGATGAGGAAGCAATACAGAAAAAGTAGATCAAAAAAGTAAAACCCACACATCAAAGGGAAATACAATAATTAAGGGATGAGGTAACAAAAGCAAATAAAAAGTTAACAAACTTCACCAACAGACTAGAAGAAGCAGAGAACATCACCAGTGACCTCGAGGACAACCAGGCAGATTTCAACAAATGGGAGAGACAATCAAACAAGGTAATCAAAGATCCTGAAGAAAACTTGAGAACAAAGTCTGATGATAGGAAGGGGATCAACATCAGAGTAATTTGATTTCTGGAACAAGACAGTGAAGAAGCAAACTAAAAAAAAAATAAATAAAATAATAGGAAAGGGAGAAAACTTCCTTAACGTAATTATTGAGAATCAGGCTACCATTCAGGAAGCAGAGAGGACTAGTCTGAACCTCGGAAAGAATTTCCCAAGGCATACAATAGTTAAATTATCCAGCTTTGAGAAAAAAAGAGAAAATCATAAGAGCAGCTAACAAAAGTAGGTCAGTCACCTCTAAAAGTATTCAGATAAGATTATGCACAGATATATCAGAAGATACTATGATAAAGGGAAGAGAGAGTGGAGAAATATCTTCTAACAAGTGAAAAAGTACAATGTCAAATCAAGAATCCTCAACCCCAACAAACTATCTATTTATCAAGAAAGAAAGGGAACTAAAGAGTTTCCTCAGACACGATTATTTTCTTTTTTGAAAAGAAAACTAGTACTACAAAAAAAAATTCTTGCCCGCCTACTGTGGTCAGAAGAATAACAGTCACGGAGCAAAGAAGGAAAACCACCAAATAGAGAACTCCATTCAGAACTTAATATGTTGCAAACCCCCAAAGTCACATTGATTCAGTGGTGAAAAGAAGGCAATAATGAAGCCCTTTCCCCAACACACACACACACACACACACACACACACACACATACACACACTAATAAGGGAGGAGGTAGGAAAATGCACAAAAACAAAAGGTACAAGATGACATTCAAGACTCTTTAGATGGATGTAATAACTCTGAATATCAATGGTGTGAACTCATTCATTAGATGAGAGACTAGTAGACAGGCTTAGAAAACATAACCCTTCTATCTGTTGTCTAAAAGAGACATATCTGAGGCTTTCAGAAAAAAAATAGGTGGATAATTAAAGGCATACAGAAAATATACCAAGCAAATGGCAATCCAAAAAAAAAAAAAAAGAAAAGAAACAGGGTTGGAATCCTGGTCTCTGACAAAATTGATCTCATGTTGCAATCCATTATAAGAGATAAGGATGGACACTAAATAATGATCATGTAATTAGTAGAGCAAGAAAGAGTGAAGATAAGAAATATGTATGTGCCCCAAAATGGAATTCTTTAAACTCTTCAAAATATGAAAAAAATAAGTCACAGGTTTAGCATTCATAGTAGGGGACTTTAATATACCACTCCCCAAGAAAAATAGATCACTGGGAAAGAAACTTAACAAGCACTCCACAGAACTAAACTCTATAATTGGGCAACATGACATGATAGACATTTTAGAGCTCTCCACCCAAATGCCAAAAAAAAAAAAAATCACATTCTAACTGGGGACACATAATAGGAGTAAGTCCAGTCTATCCAATCCCCAATGGAGCAAACCAATGGATCATAACAGATCAGCAACGGGAGCAAACCAAAGCCACAACTCCCCCAAGGAACCCCTAAAATAGATTTCAGGTTAGGAGGAGCGGTCCATGGAACACCCCAGGAATGATGGGGAGATGGTCATAAAGGTCAGTAGATAGACCTGGAATTATGTATACTTTTTTTCATTTGTTTTTGTTTATTGGCATCACGGCCCTCTGGTGGGAGTGGGAGGCCCAGCCTTGCTCCTGGAGAGCTGCTGCTGGATTTGAACCACCAACCCAGTGGGCCGCAGTCCTGCACACAACCACTACACCACCGGGGCTCAGCCCATGTATACTTGCTAAAGTTATTATTTTTCTTTCTTTCTAGTGTCTGCTTTTTATTCAATCTTTTATTTTCTTCTGGTTTGTCTGTTATTGTGTTTGCCTACCACTATAAGATAGGCATGGGAAGCAAGCTCGTGGAGAAAGCAAAAGTAGAGGGGAAGGGAGTGTTTAGCAAGGGCGAAAACTGGAGACTAAAGAGCACCAACAAGGAGGACATAGAGATTCTGGTGGTGTTGGAGTAACAGCAAGAAGTGAATCCATGGATAGAGGTACGAACATAACTGTGTACTTATTTAAATCTATTAATTCATAAAAGAGGTATTGGTCTATGTACATCCATTTATATGACAATATATGCAGAAAGTGCTTGGACTTTGGACATCTGATCAATCAATCCCTGCCTAAATGCAAGAACACTTTTTTCTAACAACCTGGAATTCTGTGATGCTTACCCTGCTGGCATGCTGATGGTGCTTGGCTATAACAACATATAGCATATGGGGTCTTAAAGCCTTGAAAATAAATTAAACAACCATCTAGCAGGGAAACAACAAGCCTGCATGAAAGAAGCACACCAATATGTGTCATCATGAAGTGTCAATGGAATAGGTTATACGCTCCAGAAGACCCAGTTGACAATCACAAAAAAAAATTGGAAACAACCTAAATTTTCATCAATTTACAGATGGATTAAAAACAAACTTGTAGATACACATAATGGAGTACTATGCATCCCTAAAACAGCATTGATGGGTTCATGAAGGATATCATCTCATGGGAATAATTCAATTATGCTAACCGCAGTTAGCCACGTGTAAAAGGATGAGTACATATGAGTCCATTGAGGTAAGACCAAAAGCACAATAGACATAGAGGATAAGTTGCTTAAAGTATAATTTCTTGGTCCAGGTCCAGGCAGTCTGGCAGGGGTCAAACCCAACCCAACGATGCATATAGCATCCAACAAAAAAGGAGGGTGGAAAAAAAGATGATGGTTGTGGCAGTCATGTGCTTATATTAATTTTATGATTGAAATGTAGGGGTGGAGTCTAGCCTGTTAATCTGGAGATAGCCATTGAGTAGCCAATGAGGCCTCTATGTGGGCATGGCTTTCACCCGAGACTCCTGGGAAATCTCATGATATTTCCCTCGTGAAGATGAGAAGCTATCTCTCCCAGTTGTTGGAAGTTAGTCTTAGAGAGATGATTAATCACGGAGAAGACAACCCGGCAGCATTCAAGAAACTGGAGGAGCTGGCAGAGAGACCACACAGCTTTGCCCTGATGGAGCCAGACCTCTGACCTCTGAAGCTGGGGTGTCCAGGTGGAGATCTCTGCCAGCGATGAGTTGCTTCTGATGTTGATGGACCCTGAGCCCTGGAGGTGAGGTGCCCTGCCAGCACTGGGATTCTGCACCCACTGACCTGTGACTTCGTGAGTTGGAAGAAGACTTTATAGACTGATTTTGGGCATATGGGTTAATATCGGACTTATGACTTTGGACTGGACTGGGCTGAGATGCTTTCTCCATGTCCCATTCCTTTTGTATATAAACCCTTTCCTTATATCGATATGCGTGCCCTAGAATTTGTTAGTCTACCTGGACTCACACAATGGTAGTGGGAGAACAAGGTACTAATCCACCCACAGGGAGGGTATTGTTTATGTCTCCAAAGGAAAGGGAAAGAGAAACCCAACCTCACTACAGCGAGCCATCCCTAAAAAGCAACATTGTGGCATGGAACAGTGCATTAACAGAGAGGACAGCAGAGCCAGCCCCAATCTGAGTTATGTTGACATCCTCCTGAGAATAATGTACTAGAGGACAACCAACACTGACAATATAGGCTGGGGAGTGTGGCTAGTCTCTCCTGATCACATGGGAGCCAACTAAGAAGGAAAGATGGAGAGAGAGAGAGAGAGAGAGAGAGAGAGAGAGAGAGAGAGAGAGACTGACTCATCCTGGTCCACCAATCCTCAAGGATGACATTTATGCTCTAAGCAGCCAATGCATAGAGAGGATGGTAGGGTAGGGCCAGCCCCAATGTGAAACATAGCATCCCCTTACTGGCACACAGCACTACGGGGACAACACTGGAAACATAGTACAGGAAGTGAGTCGGGCCTGACCCCTCACAGCAGGGCAAATCTTGAGGGGAGCACAGCAGAACAGCAAGGGGAGCAAAGTCACAAAATCTTCAAGTAATCCTGAAAATATGCTTCATCAAATTGGTTAGAAGACATCCATAAAAGTCAGTGGATAGACCTGGCACTATTAACAAGCCTTTCCCTTTTCTCTTATTCTTTTTTAAACAATTTTTTATTATTTTATATGTCTATATAAGATAGGCAGGATAAACAATTCTGAGGAGAAAGCAACAGGACCAGTGGTTCCAGTGGGATATGGGAGAGGAGGAACAGGGCAAAGGGAATGGGGAGCCAACAAATTCAGGGACAGAGAACAATAAGGGATATAAAATCAACAAGGAGGTTGTAGAATGTCCGGTGGGCATTGATCAATTGTAATGTAGCTAAGAGGAATTACTGAGAAAAAAATGAAGGGTGAACATGACATCTGGGCGGGAAGAAAGTGAAAGGAATCAGAAAAGAACTAGGAGGCAAAAACCATATATAGAGGTATAAATATAGACATAATGTAAATATAGTAATATACAAGATAGGTGTATTGATCTATGTACATAATTTATGTGTCAAATTATTAAGGTAGCAGATGGACTTTTGGTCTTCTCTCAAAACAACAACACTTTTTTCTAATAATTTGTTACTCTGTGCTACTCATCAAGAGGTTCACTGAGGACAAAATGGGCACATAAGCAAACGTATAGAAGACAACTGTTGGTGTCAGACTATTAAAAGGTATTGCACCTCCTGTCTTAAAGACTTGAAGTTAAATAAGAAGCCTTCTAGCAGGCAAGCAATAAAGTCCACATGGAAGAGACACACCAGCCTGTGTGATTATGAAGTGTCCACTGGATCAGGTATCAGAAGATAAAAAAGCCAATCATATTGATATGAAAAAAAAGTGTCAGTGGAGATGCGAAGCCCATCTGTAGAAAATTGGACAGCCCTTCACAGAAATATCAAATGGAAGGGATAATTCAGCACTAACAAAACACACACTTATGTATAGTGCCTTATAATTATTTTAATCACCAAAATGGATAAAATTAAGTTAGTTTCTAGAAAACTATATGTAAGAAGTAATATTTTAGCTAACTGTAAAGTGAAAATTAATCTACAATCTTTAAGTAGATCGATTCATCAATACCATTATCCTACGTGAACTTGTGTTAGACCAGGTTGAATAAAGAAACAAATCCAGAGACACTCGTGCACACGAGAGATATTTATATCACAAAGCAATTGCATATCGAGAAAACTTCCCAGCCTAGTGCAGATCAAGCCCATAGTCTGATATTAGCCCATATATCTGATACTAGCCCATAAATTCCTCTTTAGTGTCTTGTATTCACTCAGAATAGTGTGGAGTAGTGCAGAATGCAGGAACATCATAGGCTGGGGTGCTGTAAAGTCTTGTGAATCCAGTGGTGGTGGAAGCATCTCAATGCTGGTGCGGGTCTCCACATCGTTCCTCTAGCTCTCTGAGTGCGTCCCCTCAACAGGAAGAGTATAGTCCACCTCCCATGAAAAAATAAGGGAAGTTCCCAGAATCTTCATGAGAAGGCCATGCCCACAAGGGGACACCATAAGGGTGTGACTTGTTTCACAGGCTAGACACCACTCCCAGACACACTTATCAAGCTGACATGAAATGATGTAACCACCACAGAGCTAATCTTTAACTCACTTCTAGTGAACACTGTGATCTTAGCCGTTGGCAACAGACTTAGATCAGTGATAAGACTGCCAAATTCTAAATAAAAAACAAAACAAAGTTAGGTAAAATAAGGGAAACGGGTTTTCTTTTTTTTTTTAAGTAAAATTAATCAGATTGATGTATCAGAATAAAACACTATTGCTTTCTAAAAGGTCAAATATGTGTGACATAGACCCAGTTAACAAGGTACTAATGCTATTGAAGCATGTCTTGAAACAAGTAACTCATTTCTAATCATTAAACAAAAGGTCAAATCAGACTCCTACTTTCCATGAGGTGAGCCAGTCAAGCAGTGCATCTGCAGATCCTAAGTTAATGGGAGAAAAATTTCCCTGAAAGGTGATTCAAATGAAGACTAAAAATTCATAGCTAACTTTCATTGAAATTAACATCAGCTCACAGGTCAACTGTGAAGATTAAGCCTTACAAAAAGGGTCACATAAAGATCTGCCTTAATGAAATCACCATATTTTAAAAATTTAGAGGGAACAGAAAAAGCAGAATTAAATTAGTCAATAACCTTTAAGTATTGCCAAGGAAAAACTGAAACCTATTTAAGAACATGACCAGAGTAGGAACAGGCACACATGCGGACTCGTGGACTAAAATAGATCGCAGACCAAAAGCCTTGAGTGGGAGGGAGGTGGTGATGGGTGAGCTGGTGATTTTACATTCTTTTCTTTTCCCACTGGCATTCTGATAATAGCAGGGTTTGTAAAAATGGGATTTCAACTAGGAATCCTGTCCACATGTGTATGGATTTACTCCTATTAAAAGCTATTTATATATGTCTCTGTAGGTGAGGAGTTGCATATATCTTCTCTCAGGAATATACTTTTCTTTTCTTTTTTTTTTGGCATCACTGCTCTCCGGTGGTGGGAGTAGGAGGCCCAGCCCCATTGCTGGAATTGAACCATCCCAGTGGGCCGCAGTCCCACGCACATTCACTACGCCACCGGGGCTCAGCCCAGGAATATAATTTTCTTAGTCTCTTTTAACCCAACACCCTTCCATTAAGTTGATTCTGATTCTTAATGGCTTTTTATAAGGGCTTTCAAGAAGTTAAATCTTCATGGGAGCAGAGTGGCTGATGGGTTTGAACTACCAACTTTGCAATTAATAGCACAAAGCTTAGCTCACAGTGCCACCATGCTCCTCAGTCTCATCAGGCTACTGTCTAACGTGTAGTGGTTTTCATTCAACACAGACCCAAGGGGATCTGCTAAGTCAGTTATAGTTGAAGTAGAGATATCATCTCAGAATGTTATGGTAAGTGTTTTTTGTTTGGTTGGGGCTGGGGTGGTCTTCCAAAGGGATAATCTTAAAAGCTTTAAGGTCACAGGAAAATTGAGGGGGATTTTTAGGAAAATAGCTTAAGACAATTGAAAACTACAATGGTGAGAAAAAGGTCAGGAAAATTGTATCAAATTTTTACTTTTTCCATAATGACAATGCATTGCCCATTGTTCCAGGGTTGCAAGCGTTATCCTATGAAAATTGGATTGGGAAATTTTACCCTCTTCACCTTTACAGCCTTATCTTGTCCCTTCAAATTTTGCTTTGTTCTCTGAACTCAAGGAACATTTCAAAGGATCAGGAAGTGAGTCCCCCCCTCCCCACCCCAAGGCTGTTCCTGATTTTAATATGGTGTAAATTGAAAAGTGCAAAACTTTTTAGAGGAGGGCTACAAAGATGAAAACACCACCTTAGGAAGGATATCATCCTGATTCTAGTTTAAGATGGCTGACAGATCACACAGAGAGTGAACCCTTCTCCAAAAATCAGGAGGAAAATATCAAGAACCAGAAATTGGGGTGCAAGCTATCTTGGAGAATGACATACTAGATAAACAAGTCATGCTTTCAGAAGACTGAAGGTGGTGGGAACAGGAAAGGGAAAGAGAGAAGGACAAACATGCCCAAGAGACATCTAGTTCTTTCTCCCACATGTCCAAAGAGATGAACTCATGGTAGGCTTCTCTGGCCACCTCATTTTCCATCTGGCATGCGCTTTCTGCACCCACATTCACCAAGAGTCCCTGTGGTTTCCTTGTCTCTGGGTTGGCAGGTGACTCATATGTTCTGGGCTTGGAGGAGTGAACTAAACACCTTGTTCTCCAGCCACAATGCATCCTTAATTCCCCAGGCCCGTGGCTGGTCCGCACACCCCAATGCACACTCTTAGACAGTGCAGGACAGCTTCATCGCTCGCCAGCACATCATTTAGACTGTCCCAGGCTGTCTGAGCAATAGCCTTTCCTCCAAGAGTTTCTGCATTGCTCACACTGGGCCATTCTGTTATCCTCCCCAAAGTGGTGCCCTTCCCAGCTTCCTCTGTCCCAGGCTGCGTCAGGCTATCACAGTGACTGCTTCTTCTCCATGCTGTCATGTGACGTCCTCTCTTACACCCTGGACCATCTTAAGGGACCGTTTCTCCACTAGGATAGTGCACTGTTCTGTCCACTCCTCTACGGGTGCATCTGGGACACCTCCTAGCTGTGAACAGTGTGAGCCCTGTCCCTTCTATTCTGGATCACCCTGCTGGATCTCTTCTCTTCTTGGATTGTGTGTTCGCCTGGGTTGACTAGAGAAACAAATTCATAGGCACTCATGTGCGTATAAGGAAGAGCTTTCTATGGAAGAGCAATTGAATATTGAGAAAATGTCCCAGTTCAGTCCAGATCAATTCCATAAATCCCATATTAGCACATTAGTTGATACCAATCTATAAAGTCCTCTTGAGACTCATGAAACACATGCAATGACACCGAATGCATGAAGTTCACAGACCAGGGGGTGAGAAGTCTTGTGGATCCAGGAGCATTGTAAGTATCTCGGTGCTGGCAGGGGTCTCTCCATAGCTTCTCCAGCTCAGGACGCTAGTATAGCTCCATGTGTCTTGTCAGTCGAGAGTTTCTCAGGAGTGAACATGTATCCCACCCCCAATGAGCTATTTATATCTCTAGTGCCTCCAAATGAGGTCATCAGCCTGTGATCAGATTGACAGGCTAAACTCCACCCCTTCATTCTTAATCCTCTCAAATTGACAACAGATTATATAACTACCACAGACAGCTTATGTCCATCCATGCTCTGTTGGGTCACCCCTCAAGACCTTTTCACCTAAGAAAACAAATTCTCCTCCTTACACCCCAGGGCACTGCACTAGATCTACTTGCCCCCTGGCAGGTCTCTTAAATCCACAAGTCTAAGCTAAACCCTGGTCCATCCAAACCCTTAACTGAGTAGATCCACTCCATCCCTAGACATTGCCTGCAATTGTGTACTCTACCCATGTCAGCACCCCACATTTCTCACAGAAACACATCTTCATTTCCCTAAATCAGCTACAGCACTTCTGCTCAGAGTAAAGATCACAAAGAAATAGCAACAACTTTTTCTTTATAATTCTTTTATTTAAAAATTAAACCTAGTGCTATTTTGTAATTCCACTTTCATTAGTATCTTCATTTATTTTATTCATAAACAATATTAGATTATTTTTACATTTCTTAAATTAGTACTAGCCTTTCCTTTTATCACTTTCTTTTAGTTCTTTCTCTTCTGTTCATTGTCTCTTTCCTCTGACATGCCTCTCTTTCTTTCTTTTGTTCTGGAGTTACTATTACTCCTTGCCCGCACCATTCAAAGAAGCTCTGGTGACATAGTGGTTATGGGTTTGGGTGGCATTCACAAGGTCTGTATTCAAACCCACCAGGTGTTTTATAGGAGAAATATGGGTTTTTCTATGCTGGAAAAAATTACTAACCTCCTAAAAGATGAGAAAATATCTATCCAGTAATCTGAGAGAACCTCAAACAGGATAGACCCCCCCCACCACCAAAAGGAAAAAGAACAACACATATTCCTGTCAAACTCTCCAATGTCAAAGACAAAGTAAAAACTCAGACCAGTCACATATATAAATGAACACCAATGAGAGTAAACTCATATGTTCATAAGGAATCATGCAGGCAAGAAAACAATGAATTGATATTCATATTTGGGAAAGAAAGAGAATAAAATAAAACCAATAATCTTCTACCCAGTAAAAGTATCACTCAAAGATAACATTGAAATAAAAGTATTCCCTGACAGGGTGAAATTAAAACAATTTGTAAGAACAAGATCTCACAAAAACCATTTAATCAAATAATCAACAACAGCAGACAAACCTGACATCAACACCTATTAAAATTTCACACAAAAATCAACACACTCAAATCAGAATCTCCCAAATCACAGAAATGTAATAATGACAAGGAATTAATAAAACTACACACAACACACACACACACACCAAAATGACAGCAGCCACCCACAACTATCAATAGTGATACTGACAATTAATGTAATAGATGTACCAGCCTCGAGACAGAGAATAGCCGATTGGATAAAATAACAAAACTTACCATCATTATCTTACTTATAAGAAACACACCTCAGACAAAAGACAAAAAGAGACAAGAAAATAAAGGTTGGGCAAAAATGTTATATATCAAGAAAATATCAATAAAAGAGCAAATGGGCTGAGCCCTGATAGTGTAGTAGTTGTGTGCAGGACTGCGGCCCACAGGGTTGGCAGTTCAAATCCAGCAGCAGCTCTCCAGGAGCAAGACTGGGCCTCCTACTCCCACCAGGGGGCAGCGATGCCAACAACAACAACAACAAATAAAAGAGCGGGCACGTTAATATTAATCAATTATAACATTGGCTTCAAGCCAAAAACATCATGAGAGATAAAAATACATAATCATCAAAGCAATAATAAGATGTCATAACTATATTAAGCATATACAGTCCCAATGAAAAATCCTTGAAATACATCAATCACGCAGAATTGAAGAGAAGGTTTATGACAATAATAGGAGGCTTCAATACACTACTCTAAACCAAAAGCAGATCATCAGGAAAGAAACTCAATGTGGCAGTCATGTGCTTATGTTAATTTTATGATTGAAACGCAGAGGTGGAGTCTGGCCTGTTAATCTGGAGATAGCCATTGAGTAGCCGATGAGGCCTCTGTGTGGGCCTGGCTTTCTCCTGAGACTTCTGGGAAATCTCACAATATTCCCCTCGTGAAGATGAGAAGCTATCTTCCCCAGTTGTTGGGAGTTAGTTTCAGAGATGATTAAACACAGGCAACACAGAATGGCGGCGTCTGGGAGGCTGGAGTAGCCGATGAAGAAACCACACGGCTTTGCCCTGATGGAGCCGGACCTCTGAGGCTGGGGCAGCCACATGGAGGCCTCTGCCAGTGGTGAGTTGCTTCTGCCACCACAGGATGATGTTGTTGGGCCCTGAGCCCTAGAAGGGAGGAGCCATGGGGAGAACCCTGTCAGTGCCGGGACTCTGCACCCACTAGCCTGTGACTTCATGAGTCAGAAGGAGATTTTGTGGACTGATTTCGGGCATATGGGTTAATATCGGACTTGTGACTTTGAGCTGGACTGGACTGGGATGGTTTCTCAGTGTCCTGTTCCTCTTGAATATAAACCTTTTCCTTATACCTAGATGCATGTCTCTGAAATTTGTTCCTCTAGTCTACCTGGACTAGCACACTCAATAAAGGCACAGAAAAACTAAACAACACAATCAACCAACTTCACTTCCTAGACATATATGGAGTTCTCCACTCAACAACACAGTATGCACTTTTCTCCAGTATGCATGGAACATGTAGCATAAACCACATGCTAGCCCACAAGCAGGCCTTAATAAATTTTAAACCATAGGGTCTTTACTATCTATTTTCTCATACCATAGTGTTTTAAAACTAAAAATATAAAGAACAAGGAAAAATTCAAATTCATGGAAACAGAATATACTTTCAAACACTAGGTAATAGAGCAAATTAGGAGAAAATTCAAAAATTTCTTAAAGCAAATGAGAATGAAAAGACAAGAGCAACAAAATAGACTCTTAAACAACAGGAAATAGAAGTCAAAAGATTAGAGCAGAAAAATTAATTGGAAAACAGAAAAACAGTGGAAAAATAAACAAGAGAAAAAACTTATCCCTTTAAAGCATTCACAAACTTAAAAACCACTGTCAAGCTTAACAAAGGGATGAAAGACTGCTAATATCCAGAACTATGGATGAAAAGGGGTATATTGCAACAGAACCACGTGAACTAAAATGAACAATAATAAACTGCTACAAAAGACTCTACTTTCCATGCTTGAAAATCTAGAAGATATGGACAACTTTCTAGAAACACACCAACTATCCAAATTAGTACCAATTTGGAAAGCCCTAACAAGTCCATAATAAAATAAATAAATACAGCAAACAATTAAAACAAACAAACAAACAACAGCTCTGAAATTCAGGCATCAGAAGATCCCAAATATTCATATTGATGTGAACGAAGGAAGTTGGAGTGAGGACCCCAAACTCATTAGGATACATTAGTATGTATATTAGTATATCCCTTCACAGAAGGATCACAAGGAAGGGAAAAGTCAGATAGGGTGGTGTATATTACCAATGAAACATATTAATTTCTCTATTTCTTTAATGCTTACTCCCCTTCACTAGCATGACCTCAACTCTACCTTACAAATCTGGCTAGATCACAGCATGTTCATTAGTAAAGATATGAGACCTCAACACATGGTAACCAGGAAAGATAAACCTCCCAGTAAAGGGAGTAGCATGCCATGAGGGTAGGGGAAGGGGAGGGGAGGAGGGTGAGAAAAGAGGATCTGATCGCAATGATTGACCATATATAATTCCCCCCAATACTTAATAGAATGAACAACAGAAAGAAGGGTGAAGGGAGCTAGCAGGTAAGATATGAACGATATGATATGAAAGATATGAAAATAATGACAATCTATAACTTATCAAGGGTTCACATGGAGGGGAAGAGGGGAAGAAGGAAGGGAAAAAGAAGAGCTTATACCAAGGGCTCAAGTAGGAAGAAAATGTTTTGAAAATGATTCTGGCAACATATGTATAAATGGGTTTGATATGTATAAATGATACAAGTGATGTATGGATTATTATAAGAGGTTTAAGAACCACCAGTAAAATGATTAATAAAACACACACAAATAAAACTTCCAACCAAGAAAAGTCAAAGATTAGATAGCTTCATGGGGAATTCCTATCAAGGATTCAGAAAAGAAGAGTCACCAAGTTTATATGAACTATTCCAGAAGTTAGTACCGCAAGCTCTCAAATCCGTTACAAAGCGATGATAATGCTGATGAAAAAGTAGGCAAGTACGGCCTCCAACAGAATGCAAAACTACAGACCAATATCCTTTATAAGCATACATGCTAAAAGTCTCAATTAAATCCTAACAATAGCATATATATATCATTAGCATATATATTAAACCATGATCAAGTGGGGCTCCATACCAGCTCCACAAGAATAATTCAACATTAGGTAAACAAGCATTGTAACCCTCCACACGAAGCGTACAATAAGAATCACATGAGCATGTCAAACCCTTGCAGAAAAGGCAATGGCCAATATCCAACATCCATTCCTGATAAAAATACTCAACAAAATAGAAATAGAAGGGAACGTTCTCAATATAATAAAGGCCATGTATGAAAAACTAATGCCCGGCACCTTGCTCAATGGAGAAAAGCAAAGTGCTTCTCTTGTGAAGCGGAGCTAGAACAGGTTGCTCTCAATTCACCGCTCTTATTCTACAGCATGCTGTTAGCCTTAACGAGACTCATTACCAACAAGACCAAAAACAAAGCAAAACTGCCTGCTATAGAGGGATTGCCATCTCATGGGAACCCTATACTACAGGGTCGAGCTGCCTCTGTGAGCTTTGGAGACTATCAGTGTCCGAGGGAGTAGAAAGTCCTGTCTTTCTTCTGTGGAGCAAGTGGTGGTTTTGAACTGCCAGTCTTAGAGAGAACAATTCAATCCATAGCCACTACTTTACTAGGGTTCCCAGAACCATTAGTCAACAAAAGCAATGAAAATAATACATTTGGACTTCTTAAAACAATGGAATGGATATCTCGTATGAATCAGTGGTCTATCAGGGGATAGAACCCAAAGAATTAATAGAATAACACGAACATATGTATGTATGTATGCACTCTTATAGTCATCACAGTACTGTTCACAGCAGCAAGAATTTCGACACAATCCAAATGCGTATCAGTAGAAAAATGGATAAACTTTGTTACATAGACATAATGGAATACTAAGCATCAAGAAAAACCAGTGATAACACTTTGAAGATAAGACCTGGAAAACGTTATGCTGAGTGACTTGTTCTTGGGGAAAACACTTGGTATTGCTTTCATGCCCACCATCCAAGGGAGAATCTGCCCTGCATCACACAGCTAATTGTGCGTTTTTAACTTTCTCTTCAGCTCTTTGTGACTGTAGCTCCATATTGTAGGCAACCTGAACATTAGACTTTGTCATTTCAAGAGGAACAGAGAACTGAGAAGGTCTTGAGTCAGAAAGCTCACTAAGTGAACTAGACTTTACCTTAAACCCACTTGCTGCCAATTAAAGGAAGTGATACACCCGTTTGTACTCATAAAATAACAAGACTGTCACCCAAGGCTGTGGCTTTGGAACTGATTAGAGTTTCTTTGCACTTCTTGCTTTTGAGGTTACCTAACCTAACACTGAGGGATACCACATATTTGTCACTTGGATATTTAATTAGCTTTTTTGAGATAGATTTTAGTTCTGCAGACATAGTCCTCCTGTAGTGAATGAGGAGAGACTGAAAGTTCAGTCACTTAAAGGATTTATAATACATTCAAAGGGTACCCCCAAATTCTGGATTTCCCCCCAAATTTATGTATTTAGTTCTTTTAAACAACATTATTACCTTCAGCGCACTCTCTGTTTCACTTAATATAATTGTCAAATCTGCTATTCCAATCTTGGAAACACTTTTCAAATGCATCCATTTGGAGAGCTCACAGCACCTCCTTCATTTTTGTCTTTACCTCTTCTAAGGGTCAAATTGCTGTTCTTTCATGGAAACAAAAAGAAGTCACACAGACTGAAGGCAGGTGAGTAAGCTGTGAGGGGCAGCAAGGAATGCTGCTTTTACTCAAAACTGGCACTCTGAGAAGGCTGTGTGAGTGGTGCATTGTCATGCTGGCAAAACCAGTGCCCCATCTGCCACAAATCAGGCTTTTTTTTTTTTTTTTGGTTACATGCTGTTTCAGCTTCTCAATTAGAAAACTTGATTAACATTCTGACATGTATAAGAAGAATGACATTTATCCTCAATTGACATTTATCATCAATTGACATTTTGAAATGAAAAAATATCCAACATTTGTACACTAGAATTTTTCCCATAGCGCACTCCTAGTAAACTGTGTTCAGCATCACAATAGTGTTTGAGGGATTTTTCCTGAGCAGGAGACAAAATTTCATAGCCACACCTGTTTTTTTAAATTAGCTGTCACAAAAAAACGAGGCTTAAGTAAAACTTTTTATGAAAAAATTCACTGTGACCAGAGAGAAATTTCCCGGGCAACACCACCGAGTCCACTAACAGAGTAAGTTGCTTGATGCTTGCCTAATGGGAAAAATGTGTTCTCTTCTGTTTTTTGGGGGGGAGGTTTCCCCTCATATGAATAAATTTTGAACTCATGCTTAGCCATACGTCCTAAACTGAGAACAATCAATTCTTATGATGTGGAACTGCTCACTACTTAATTTCATGAAGCAATCACTGAAGATCAGTGCTGTAGCAAAGTGTGGGGAAGAAATCAGATGGTAGCCAACTTTCAAAAAATAGCATTTGAATCTTAAATCCCTTTAAACAAGCATATATATAAGTCGGAGGTCATCTAAGCCTACATGAAAGAAGCATATCAGCTTGTGAAATTAAAGAATTGTTAATGATAAAATCCAAGATCAGAAGAGGGAATTGTATTGGAGCTTACATTCTGAGCAGTGGGTTTGCCCAAAGTTACAGATGACAATGAAAGTCCAAAGACCATTTACAGTGGATTAAACCTCCACTGAATTCCATCAGACCCTTGACAAAGAATGTAAATAGTCCTGTCCCCACACTGTGTGCTTCACAATGTAGACCCTTGCAACTATAGTCAGGTTAAAATGAACATATTGTAATTTGCTTTCCCTTTTGATCAATTTTAAATTTGTTGAACTTTTTATTATTTTGTGCTTTCTTTTGGATTAATTTTTTAAAGTTTGGTTGTGGCAATCATGTGCTTATGTTAATTTTATAATTGAAATGTAGGGGTGGAGTCTGGCCTGTTGATCAGGAGAAAGCCATTGAGTAGCTGATGAGGCTTCTGTGTGAGCGTGGCTTTCACCTGAGACTTCTGGGAAATCTCGCGGTATTTCCCTCATGAAGATGAGAAGCTATTTTCCCCAGTTGTTCGGAGTTAGTTTCAGAGATGATTAACCACAGGCAACACAGAATGGCGGCGTCTGGGAGGCTGGAGTAGCCGGTGGAGAGACCACATGGCATGCTGTTGATGGACCTGAGTCCTGGAAGCGAGGAGCCATGGGGAGACCCCTGTCAAAGCCAGAATTCTGCACCCACTGACCTGTGATTTCCTGAGTCGGAAGCAGACTTTATACCCTGATTTCGGGCATATGGGCATTCGGGTTAATATTGGACTTATAACTTTACACTGGACTAGATTGGCATGCCTTCTTAGTGTCACATTTCTTTTGTATATAATCCCTTTCCTTATACCTATATGCGTGTCTCTGAAATTTGTTCCTCTAGTCTACCTGGACTAACACATTGGTTATGGAAGAGTGACTACTAATGGCATAGCGGTTCAAATTTTTAACAGTAGACTGTGATGATGGCTGCACAAACAACAACAACAGCAAGAACAACACACAAGAAAACTCCCCAACAAAACAAAACAAGAAACAATTGAGTTGGACTGGTTCAATGGATGAATGATATATATGCCAGAGTTCCTAGTCTAATTATAACTAGTTAGAAAGATACATCCACACATGGTTAACTGATAGAATAATGTGTAAAATATTCTTTAGAGCAAGAGAGGAGCAGCCACCTTGACAGTACTTTTATTTATGTATGTGTTTATTCTCAGACATTTTGAAGAATGAGTTCAGAAATTCAATATCCAAAAGGACCCTGAATTTTAAACTGCTTCTAGATAAATACTACACATTTTAAATTTATGTACTGGCACAAACCTTATTTTTCCTTCATAAAAAAATTGAAAAAATAAAATGACCATAAAAAATTCATTTTAAAATGATTCTGTGTACCTACTTGTATTTTTACATGTTCATAACCATTACAATTATACTAATTTAACATTGTGTAAGTTAATGTCATAACTTACATACATAACAATGTCATATTGGTACTTTGATATATTGTTGTAGTCAATATAAATGTATAAATTTAATGGCCATTTGGAACTGTATTATTTATAGATGCATAGTTATTTCATTACAGCTCAGTTAAGTAAATGTGAAAATAAAAGGAAGAAAATCTCTCCATATAAAACTGAAAAAGTGAACTCAGAGACTAATAGAATAACAAGACCATAATAATCTCTAGTCTAACTCTTCAGAAATAGAAATAATTCTGTTTAAAGTAATCTTGTTAGTTGATCACCCAGTTCTGTCTGTCCACTGCTTACCCAGTCACCCTCTGCTGTCGAGCAGATTCTGAATGATAATGATACTGTAGGGAAGTGGAGAACTGCTTCATAGGATTTTTGACACTGTCAACATTAGAAAGGAGAATGCTTCACCTTTCTCCCACTGACCTATCACTCTCTTAACCCACAGAAACACCAGGGCTCATTTCCCACTGCTGGCCACATCTATTCTTTTGGAAATTTTAATTAAAATTTATCACTTTGCAACAACTTCCCCTGTAATGAGGTTTGCGCTAGGGAGGGGCTAAACATCAGCAAGCCATGTTTCACGTACCAGGTGGGTGCTTTGCCCAGGCAGTGTGTCTTTCAAGTCAGAACATCAAGCTCAGTCTTCTTGTCTCAGCCAAATCAATTCTATTCTGCTTCATGCGAATGCCTCTCAAGGATTAAATGTAAGTTATGTATTTATACCTTAGTAACAAGGGCCCTAGGAAATGTTCTTCTTTGCCAAAATTTTGCCTAGGAAAAGCAGCTTTCACCATGTAAGATGATACAAAGATGTAGAGAGGGTGGTTGATTTATTTGGAGTTTTCAGAAATAACAGGTGTCCACTCTAGCTTCTTAATTCATTATTTTTGATCGCTGACCCTCTTCCCCAAAATAATTACCTAAGACTTTTAATTTTGTTGTCTTACATATTTTAACCTAAACACGGATGTTCTGTAACTTATGCTTGTTAACTTGGACACATTGCTTCGAAGTTTTCTGATTGTGTTGGAACTTGTCACTCAGCATGAGAGCTGTATAACCCAGCTTTGTTGGTTAACACTGTTAACATTTGTCCTCTCTTATTCTGTTGACATATCAGAGTCTTACTGACATGCTGGTCATGGTCTGAAGCTCTTATAGAGGATAGCCTCTACTTCAGAATAATTTTTTACTTGAGAATCACTGCTTTGCTTTATAATATACAAGTTTTTAAAAACTCACCAATTTTTTTGTCTTTCCATTTTTCCCTGAGAATATCATTAGGTAAAAGCTATGAAAAAAAACTAGATTAAGGGAATCTAATAAAAGTAAATAAATTTGTTTAGTAAACAATTTTATTTTTTTAAATGAAAAAAAGTGACAACTGAGAAGGAGAAATTTCCAGTAAGTGTTTAATATTAAATAGGCAAACCTAGAAATCACAACACAGGGACTCCAGTGCAGATAAACCCTACAGGACCAATAAAATAAGCAGTGATACCAGGCGGGGAAGGATAAGGTGTGAGAGAAGTAAGGGGAAACCTTAAGGATTGATGTATGGCACCGCCTCCCAGGGGGATGGACACCAGAAAAGTGGGTGAAATAGGACAGCAATTAGTGTAAAACATGAAAAAAAATAAAGAAGAATTTATAAATTATCAAAGGACATGGAGGAGGGTGGGGGGAAATGAGGCGCTGATGCCAGGGGGTCAAGTAGAAACAAAATGTTTTGAAAAAGGTGATGGTAACAGATATACAGCTGTGTGTGACACAATGGATATATGCATGGATGGGTTGTTATAAGAGCTAGGAGAGCCCCAATAAAACAAAAATTTTAAAATGTAGACATAACTTTCACAATCTATTGATAAAAGAAGCCATTAGAAGATGGACAAAGCACTTGGACCGTTTATCAAAGGGAATATTCCAAAGTTTAGCAAGCACATGAAAAGGTGATCAATGACATCTTTTTAGCCAGATTGTTGTTAGGTGCCATTACATCGGTTTTTCAGAATCCTCACAATTGTTGAAGTCCATTGATGAGGTCACTGGGCCAATCCATCTCATTGAAAGCCTTCCTCCTTTTCACTGGCTTTCTCCTGTACCAAGTATAACGTCCTTCTGTGGTAACTGGCTCCTCTTGATGACATTGCCAAAATATATGGGACAAGGTTTCACCCTCCTCACTTGAGGAGCTTTCTGACTATACTTCTTCTGAAAGAACAGCAATTTCAATGTTCTTCAACAATACCGTAATTCAAAGATATTAATTCTAATTCAGTATTTCTTAATCATTATTCAGTTTTTGCATGCATATGAGGTAATCAAAAATATCATGACTTGGGTCAGGCCTACTTTAGTTCACAAAGTTACTTTTTAACACCGCAGAGAAAATTTTAAGTGAAGATTTGTACAATGCAAATACCACTTGATTTCTTGATGTTTTTTCCAAGGACATAGTTTCATAGAAAATGAAATCCTTGATAACTTCAATCCTTTCTCCATATTTGATGATATTGACTTTTGTGAGAGCTTCTGTTTTCTTTTTGTTAAGATGTAATTGATTTAGGATGTTGTAGTCTTTGATCTTAACTAGTGAGTGCTCAAGTCTTCTTCAGTTTCAACAAGCAAGGTTTTCTCTTCTGCAAATTTTTTATGAATTTTTTATGATTTTTTATGAATCTTCCACAAACCCTGAGGCCACATTTTTCTTTATATAGTCTACTTTCTCAGATTATTTTCTCAGCATACATATTGACCAGGAGGGCTAAAGAACACGAACCCGATACCCACCTTTCCTGATTATAAACCATGCAATAGATTTTGTTCTGTTTGTACAACTGTCTCTTGCTCTATTGTGACAGAATAATTGTGCCAAGTAGGCCAATAGAAACATGTGGGTGGAGCTTAATCAGGTTGCAGCTTGATTAATAAACAAAGTCACCTGGTATCCCATCTCCCACTTGTTCCTGGGTGACCAGAGTAGTATGCTGCTGCTTTAGGTAGTTCTCTCCCTCAAGCTGTGTGCTACACTATCTGTTAGTCAAGCCAACCTGTGGATCATGTAGGTGGAATTTGAGGCTCCTTTGAAACCTGCCTTGCCATGACGCATACATTACTTGAGCTTGAGGCTGGTGGGTCCTGTTGCCATGCTTAAGTTGGTGATTCCATCACACCTGCTTCACTAAGTCTCTGAACCACTGACTTTTGCTGACCCACTCTGACTCTGCCTGCCTTGCTCGAGGGAAAACTCTGCTGTTTGCCTCCTTGATCTTAGACCCAGCAGCCCATGTGAGTTAAAAAACTTCCATTATATTAACTGTTCCACCAAAGTGAGTTGAGCTAAGCCCTCTGTACTGCTGTGTGAAATAACTAGCTGCTATATTCCTTCTCATTGTATAAACCTATCCGTAAATATATTCATGTGTTTGACAGGGTTCTCCAGAGAAACAAAAGCAGAGCACATGATTATTAGTATGAGTCTTAGTTTTGTTTCTCTGCAGAACCCTGCCTAACCCATCTATGTACAGCTTGTTTATGAGCACAATGAAATGTTTGGGGATTCCTTTTCATTGCACCTCTAGTCTGTACCTTTGTCATTTTGTGGTGGCACGCATGTAGTTGTGATTTTGCACGTTAAGTCATCAGTATTTAAAAAGACAACATGCTCATCCATGGTGAGCAAGTGTCAGCTAAGGTTTCAGACTATTGAGGGAAAAAGCTGTCCACTTCTGACTGATTAGCTACTGAAAACCTTTTTAAGCAATTAATTGGGAGTTATTATACATATCATATCATTCCATAGTTCAATTGGATCAAGCAGGATTGTACACTTGCTGTCACAATCAGTTTTCAAACACTTTTGGTCTTCCTGGACTCCTTCACATTGTCCTGTCTCCCTACTTTTACCCATCCCCTGCCAACGCCACCACAACTGGACCTTCCACTCCCCAATATTCTACTTGCTTTCCTTATTGGTTCATCGACCCTGAGTTTTATCTACAAAAAGCAGAAAAACATTTAACACAACTTCAAGAGGGTGTCCTCTAAGGGCATAACATCTCTGAGATACACCTTAATATGAACAGACAAAAACAAAACAAAACAAACATTCAGAAAATGTTGAAAAATCGATCAGGTCTAGCATGCATCAGAGGGGGAATCAACTGATCAAAGATCTTTAACTGTTTAAGTCAGATTTATATCTTTGCCCTTCTCCACTCGACAATGCCCTCTATGTAGTAGCCAGTTTCCTCCCATCCTTGAAATGTGGATAGGGGGAGTTCACTGGAGGCTTTGCTCAAAACCTTCTAAAGGATTGTGAAACATTGTCAAATATAGTCTCAGAACAGGTTTTTTTGTTTTTTGTTTGTTTGTTTGTTTTTAAGCTGTAAGGCACTCAGGAGAAGAACTGCTACTCAAAACAGAGTTAAGCATGTCATCATCATTAGGAAAATGAACATCAGAACTGCAAGGAGATTCCACTTTCTATATACTCAGAAACACAAACTCACTGCCAATGAATTTATTCTGACTCCTCGCAACCGAATACGACTGAGTAGAACTGCCCTTGTGGGTCACCAAAACTGCAAATCTTTACATGAGTAGAAAGTCTCATGGATCTGGTGGTTTCGAACTGCTGACCTTATGGTTAGTTGATCAATGTGGTATACACTCTCTGCTAGAGTGAATATAATCAAAAGGACAGATACATGTTGGAAAAGAGAAATCAGATCACAGAATTACTTCATAATTAAATAATTGTACTCAGGTATAAATCCAAGAAATCTAAAACTACGTGTCTGTAAAAAGAATGATGTGTGACATGGAACTGATGTCTGGCCTCGTCAACTATGCAAGGGGCAAGAAAAATCAAGTTCCACACCAGCATTGATCAAGGCAACTATCTGTGAGGCTGAGGTCAGACTGTGTAACCTTCAAACTTTCTACCAATTCTGACATGAGCGATCATTCCTACAGTTCTACTTTTCAGTTTGATTCAATAATTCATTACCTGGTCACACTGAACTCACAGAAAATATTCACAATGAGGGATTTTATTAAGGAAGTTAATAGACTGCAAAAGCTAAGGATATAACTTCTAGGACATAACAGTCTTTTTTTTTTTTCTTGCCAGCTGGCGGGGCTCTCTGAGCTTGGCTTCTCAGACACATAGCCCTTTGGATCCACTCTACTCATACAATGTCACAAGGATCTTTTAGACCTGACAATAAATATTCAAAAGGCAGAATAATTCTCCATAAATCTCAACCCGAAGAGGGTCTGTTCTAGCTACGTGGGTCAAAAGACCTAGGTCTCTAAAAAAGTGGCCTGAGGTACAAGTCAGCCTCTTTCTAGGATGCATTCAGCTTTACCTACTGTGTGGACTTGGCAATTCACTGGTGCCTCATGCTTTGGCTCCTGATTCTATTGCTGCACAAGTCACTCTGGTGATAAAGCTGTTGCCTGCATCAGGTAGTTCAAGGACGGCGATCATCGTGTGCGAAGGATGCACTCTACAGCTGGCCCCCAAACTGGAAATGCAAATTCATATGGCCATAATTAAGTCAGAATATCTTACAATATCATCTATATTTACTATGTGTCAATCACAATGCATTTCTTTAGATACCTGATCTCATTTTACCTCCCATCCAACAATGAAGGCAAATCTCATCACTTTCCATATTTTACAGAAGATTAAAACCAAAGCACAGAGAAGTTGCATAGCAAATCACACAGCTTCAGGTGTCAGCCAACATTTGAATGCAGATGTGTTTAATTCCAGCGTGTGTATGTTCACCAAATAATTGTGAAAGGGATTAATCATAATTTTGCCAGTATATAATTAGGGGAAATGCGATATGAAGATATGGATTGATCTCTGCCTCTTAAAATATCTCTACCAAATTAGCCAGAGTAAACACATAGTTCTTTTAGGTTCACATAGTACAATTCTAGCAATGTTAGTGACACCATACTTTTAGATTCAAAATAGTTCAATTTATTTTCTTCATAGAACTAAAAATATTTAGAGATACTAATTATATGCTCCAAAAAATTCAACTTAGAGCACCTTGCTTTCATATGACAAAACTACAATTTCTTAGACTGTACTCCTTATTTCTAATATGAATATAGTTACATTGATTTGTCACAACTTGTATTACATACTGTGATCCATAACATACTCCTTAGATTTTTTATGTTTACATAAAGTTGCCAAATTTGCTGTCTAGTTCTATGTCTTTGAAAAAGCCACCAGGTCATTTTCTATCAGCTTAATGCCAAGCACAACACTTTTTTTAGGATCAACATCCATCCAAGTTTGGTAGAGAAGTTATTCCTAAAATGTAGTTCTGACCTTTTTCAAGTCAGGGCAATTTGGGGTCTTCTATGACCCACTAGTCACTCTACTCCCATTATGGGAAAATTTCCTCTCGGCAGTCCCATTGTCAGCAAACCTCAATATCCTCAGCCCCATTGGTTTTATATCCCTATAGTTTTTTTTAACAGAATATTATTAAAATAGAAGCAACTCCTTCCCATAACAATTTAGGTTTTGGTGGAGGCAGAAAGGAAAAGTTGAGCAGAATCATTGTTCCCCATCCACCGTCTACACTGGAGGACAGTGGCATTTCTTCTCCAACATGTTGTGGGCCAATGGTGCATGGGCAGCCAGAGCTGATTGGAAGCTAAAATGATTGAACTGGGAAGGTAAAATTCACAAACTCCCTGCAGCCTTACAGTTGGAAGAGATATAGCATGTCCTTTTAGATAGGGATGGTTTCTGTCAGCCAGGGGCTTGCTCTCTCTCTGCCTGTATGGAACTCTGGACTGGATATGGTTCCATGGAGGACTGTGGCAACCATTCCCTGCTTTCCTGGGAGGCAGGTTGGTCCTGACCATGGGAACATTTAGGAGAACCTATGGCAGAAAATTATCATGGAAGAATTTACGGTAAAACAAAACACTCATGACCCATGATTTGGAAAGTCATAGTCCACTTGTAAATTCAAACACCTCAAGGATGAATTTAAAGAGATCCTAGGGCACTCAAATGAAAAGTTAGCGAAGACAGCTTGAGTGAGGGGACAAAGTGTTTGGCATCATTGTCTTTTTTACCTCCCGCAATGACAGCTTGGTCATTGACTGATAATTTCTGAAAAAAAAAAATGTAGGAGCCAATTTGGAGGCCAGGACCTTCACAGAAGATTGCATTTAACTTTTCCTGATGATAACCCCTGCTTAGAATAGGTTATTGCCATACTACCTACCTACCTTTAAATCTTCAAGAATGACAGCAAGTGTACCTATATATATATATATATATATATATATATATATATTCACAGGACTTGGATACAATAGTCATTTCTTAGGACACATTCTTTGTTTGTTATACTGGAAAGTATGACTATGATATCTTGTGGTGATTTTCTTTTGTACTATATCCTATTTGGAGTTCTTTCAGCTTCTTGAATGAGAATTTTCTCCTCTCTGTTGCTAGGGAAGTTTTCTCCCATGAGTTCTAAGACTATTTTCTCTGTGGATTTTGTTTCTTCCTATTCTGGAATATCAAAAGGTTTAAGATAATATTCTTGATATTATTCTATGTAATTCTTGGATTTTCCTAGCAATTTTTTCCCTTGCTTCTATAGATTACCATCAAGACATTTGTTTTCAAGCTCATTAACTTGAAATTGCATGGTTTCAATTCTTTTCTTGCTCTTGAAAGTACTGTCTAATTCTAATACCCTAATATTAACCTTCTGGACATCTCTTTGGAGTTTTTAATATGGTTTTCAATTTTTATTTACTTTGTGAGATTACTCTTACAATGGTTTCCTGAGTTCTTCCATATTTCCCCCCTCTTCTTAAAAAAGTATGCTGTAACTCTCTTGATCTTTTTTCCCTCAAACTTTCAAAAATACTTGAACATTCTTCTTAATTCCTTTCCAGGTTCTCCCAGTACTATCTTTTCCTGAGAAAATCCTTTTTGGCTGAGTCCATGGGTTGCTCGCTAGTGTCATTCTTTCCTGTGTCTTCGTGGAAATGGAGCTTTTCTGTCCTCTCTGAGACCATGGGATGCAACTGCAAAAAGTCCAGACGTGATGGATGGTGTAAGAGGACTTGGAAGGGTTACAGCAAAAGACAGCAGCAAAATAGCAGGCGAACAGAGAAGCCAACTAAGAAACACACCAAGAAAAACCAAAACACAAAAGATCCCAAATTAATGATAATAATTTAAAAAAGTTGAAAAAAATAAGAAAAAGATTCGACCAGCAGCTGCTTTCTCTTTCTATCAACCATTTTGGTGGGCACAGTCCTAGTGCAGCCATGAGTATGTGAGAATGAGGAGCGGCTACTTCTCTGGATACCAATAGATTGCGGGTAGTTAGGGATGATTGCATCCCTCTGATACTGCAGGAGTTCTGAGCTGGGCTGCTCACCTCAAGGTCAGCAGTTTGAAACCACCAGCCACTCTATGGGAGAAAGACCAGGCCTTTTACTTTCATAGAGTTACAAACTCAAAAACTGACAGTGGGATGTCTACCCTGTCCTACATTGTAGCCATGAGTTAAAATTGATTTGGCAGAAGTGAATAAGTGTGTTTGTATCTCTTCATCATCGACTTACCAGAACAAAGGGGAATGAAAAAAGCAGAGAGAGAGAGAGAGAGAGAGAGAGAGAGAGAGAGAGAGAGAATATGCCAAGCTAACTCTGGCAATGCCAGTGTACTGACAATCTCTTGAGCACTGAGTTGGGGATTGACTATAGCTGCCATCTTGGGGATTGAAAATGTGTGACTCCCACTCTGTTAGTGCTGCTATGTGTGGTGCTATTTTCTTTTAGAAGTATTAATGGCAGATTAGTCATACAGCATTGGAAATTAAAGATGTCCCAAATGTCTAACTCTTTTATGATGCTACTCTACTGCATGTCCCCCTACTCCTCCCTTGAGTATACTGCTTCATGGTTCCTTCTCTGCATATTTTTCATATTCTTTCATGGAGATTCAAAGCCCTGGTGAGCCAGAGGTGAGCCAAACACAGATCCACAGCTATAAACTAGAAATGTCCCCAAATCACCGCAGATATTCTTGCTTCTAGTAAATAGGAACAGGACTTTCCAGGGGAGCTGATGATGTATATTAAAACCAGACTATATACCCAACAATGTATGGTCTTTGAAGTCACATCCTCCATTAAGGTAAACTTAAAGATATCCCCAAAGAAACATAGGGTGTGACTTGATTCTCACACTCTATGAAGGTCCCAGGTATTAATCTCACCCCATTCCTGTCCACTATCCCAGAAGAGAATGCCTTCCAAACTGGGATGGCAAGGTCCATGATAAAGGATGGTAGTAGACTCCACCAGTGCAAAAGACAGCTTCAAGTTACCTCAGTCACACCCAACGCCTCCGAGTTAGTGGATACATATGTGCTAACTTTACACCCATGCAAGAACACTGCCAAGCTGAGTTAGCCAGAATGAAGACCCTTGAGTCTGCAATGTGGAAGAATGGTTGCTTCATCAGTCCCCAAATAGTCCCAAGCTAGCAGAATCAGGTCAGGGTTCTGGAACTCGCAAATGTGTTCATTTGACCATCCCACCACCACTTCTATCCCACTTGAGCTGCTAGGGTCTTGCAGCAGCTGCTCAGCATGTGAGTAGAGTTCGAGAAAAATCCATGAGCCAGGAGCCTTGACAAATCAGGGACAATTCAGTTTCCCCTAAACTTGGTGTTCCCCTTTGAACTTGGTGTTCAAGTAATTCAGCTTTTAAGTTTTTTCCTGTCAGAGATTCAGGCCCCAAGTTTTTCTTCCCTGTCTGTCTTCTCATGCCTTTGTTGACAAAGCCTTGTGTGATATGTCTAAGTTGTCATCTCTTTTATGCTTTGGAGACATAGAGAGGAATATTTCTATAGAGATGCCCGCTTCTTGATGTTATGTGTCACCGAGTCAGTCCCTACACATAGTGATCTTCTCCACACAGCACCGCTCCATGTTCATACTCTCTGCCATGTTCAAGCCCGTTGCTATAGCTATGGTATCAATCCATCTCTTGGTGATCTTCCTGCCTCTCATGGTCCCTCTACTTTATCAAAGATGGTGTCCTTTCCCACAGACTAGTGTCTCCTGACAGCATGTCTAAAGTACGTAAGACAAAGTTTCACAATCTTGTGAGATGCAGGGGCTACTCAGTAAATGATGCAAAAGAGTCCATTGGAACCATGTTCTGAATATTGACTTTGAAATCCCCAAAGACAACAATTCATTATTCCAAGTGTCTTGTTATAAGAATGGACTCTTCACATTTTTCTCCTGTGCAGTCTGAAACACCCGTGGACATTATTATTATATGCACATACGTCTGTAGAAGTATAACTTGTCAGGAGGCTGTGCCCCGGTGGTGTAGTGGTGAAGTGCGGGACTGCGGTCCACTGGCTTAGGGTTCAAATCCAGCAGCAGCTCTCCAGGAGCAAAGCAGGGCCTCCCACTCCCAACAGAGGGAAGTGATACCCTCCCCCCAAAAAAGAAGTATAATTTGTCATGATTATTAGCACTGTTTTGGGCCTTTTTTTTAAAAGGCAGCCTAATGAGAAAGACAAATGTATTACTGAAAGGACTTGTCTGTAACGACTATTAGCACACATGTGTTTAAACACATTTTGTTGGGTCTCAACTGCAATTCTAGTAGCATCAGGATAAGAGAATCTTGGATCATAGGACATTTTAATTTCCGGTATGTTTTTTGAATGAATGCTGCACTGTGTGCCACAGGGGCTGTGGGCTGCATGTGGTGCTGCTAACTGCAAGGCCTGTGGTTTGCAATTCTGTGTCATTGTTCTACGCATCTGTCATTGTAGCAGTAGTAGGCGGTTTTGCCTATGACTGTGTAATAATTTGGAGCTCAGGAAGCACAAAATATCTTAATTTGTAATCCTTTTTAGTGCAGCACTCTGCCATTTGAGATCCCTTTACTTTTCATATAGAGCTGGTGATTACTTTTTCTATATAGTTTAGTGATTTGTCTTGTCTGGTATTCTGCTTCCTCCCCCCTTATGTGTATGTAGGCTTTCTTTGTACTCCTTTAGGGAAATCTTTGAAGGCATATCAAGATCTAATTTTCTTTTTTTCCCCATGCCCGAAGTATCTAATTTTCATAAGATCCCAGTCGTCCACTTTGCCTTCTGCATTTTGTGTGCCTTCAGTTATGCTTTCAAGTGTAGGTAAGCCATGCATTAAGGTCCCTGGTGGCATAGTGATTACACATTGGGCTGTTAACCGTGAGGTCAGCAGTTCAAAACTGTCTGAGTCCAACAACGGCCCCTGCCCTTCCCCTGCTATAACTTGCGTTCCAGTAAAGCTTTCCGAGAAATGCTTTCTGCCCAGCCCCTGACCTTTTGCAGCTGCCCAAGGCCACAGAGGGAACGACTCAACCTTCTCATATGCCCTGCCCCTCCCTGTTTTGCAAAGAATAGCCTGACCTTTTCTGGGCCGACAGGGGGTATAAAAATTCCCTTCTGCCTTGACTGGGTGGGGTTTCATCAGCTTGCTTTCCCACAAGCTGGTGAACTCTTGTGCTTGTTCCCAATAAAGCCTGCTTTAATCTCTTCTAATTCGGACTCTTCCTTCGTTTCTCGCACAAAATTCCTAACAAAAACCACCAGAATTTCTGAGCAAGAAAGATCTAGGTCTTCCACAAAAACCCTGGTGATGTAGTGGTTACACAGTGCTCTGCTAACCACAAGGTCGGTGGTTTGGAATCAGCATTAGCTCGGGGCAGAAAGATGAGGTTTCTACTTCTATAAAGAGTTACATCCTCAGAAGCACATACGAGTTCTGCTCTGTCAGGGTCACTGTGAGTTAGCATTAACTCAATGACCGTGAGTCCACTTTTGGATTTGAGAGTTTCCAATACAGTGTAGAATAGGACTAGTGATAAAGAGTATCATCGCATGATTCCTGTTTGCAAGGAGAACAATTTCGGTCTCTCTCCATGAGAGTTGTCTATTGTTGTTTTTTTTTTTTTAATATATGCTCTTAGTTATACAGACAAATGTCCCTTCCATTTCTATATTGCTGAGGTTTAAATCAAAGAAAAGGATCACCTTATGGCAGAGTTGGGAAAGCATCCAATTCATGAGCCAGATGGGAAAGAGGGCAGAACAGATGAGCCCAATATAGCAAGAAGACAACCGGCACCAGGGTGAATGAATTCCAGGTCAACAAGTGATATGGAAGACTGCGGATGACTCTCGGGCTGGCCAGGCAGTATGAAAGACCTCTGACTCAGGTCAAAGAAATAGAAGTCGGTGATCCTGCTGCTGGATCCAGAGCTAGCAAAAAGCAAGTAAACATCCATGACACCAACTTACATTGGAAGCAGGTCATCAAATTAAGGAGATCTCACCATGGGGATTACTAGATACTAACTGCTAAATCGTTGATAATCTTACACCAGCCAAGTTAACACAAAATCACAACTATCACGGTATCTAAATATGATTGTTTCAAATTCCTTATCAGATAGTTCCAATATGATTTCTTGCTCTGGAAAGTTTTCTGACTGCATATTGATCCCTGTTCAAGGCACTCTTTGTTGTGTGTTTATTTGATCTGAGTTTGTTTGTTTTCTCTGAAACATGGAGCAAGTGTTATACCATATCTAATAGGTGATGGCATGCTTTGAAAGTGGCCTGGTTTTTGTCTGTTTGCTTTCTTTATTCAAATGAATGGGACCATTATACTACTGTGATAGTTTTTTTTTTTTTTTACCACTTTGGCCCTCCCTGCATGTCTATTGGTGGGTGTGGTAGAGGATAAAGACATGTGTGTAAAGTTCCTTGTTCAGTGGTCCTGTGGAGCAGGGTAGCATGTGTAGGGCTGGTATTGGCCACTGTCTGTTATCACATGGTACCAGAGAGCGGTTGGTGGATTTTGCTTGGTTGATGAGACTGAGGGTAGTGTATGTGTACTTAAGCAAGGAAGAACAAGATTATTAAAAATAGAGAAGACTTTGGATGGGAGTGTGTGTATCTCCAATATGCTCGTGGTATCTGCAGAAAGAATGAGGAATTGGGTGTGTAATACAGGTGAGCATGGTGCAGAGGGTGGAGTTCTTTCTACATCTGGGACCAAGTTCCTATAGGCTCAGGCAGCAGCTGCAGACAGGTGCCTGGCCCTGTATGTTTTTCCTGGGGTCCTAGAACGTAGCTGAGAGCTGGAGTTCTTGCCAACTTGACATACAGCTGGGGATATGGCTATAGGTCAGGGACAGGATTCTTGTCAGTCTAGAGAGTGTCTGGTAGCTGGCTGGTGGCTGGGAGCCCAGTCTGGCCTTGCATTTTACTGACCTATGGAAATATATATCCATGAAAGTGCATCACTGTGGGCTGAGCCCCGTAGTGGTTGTGTGCAGGATTGCGGCCCACTGGGACGGAGGTTCAATTCCAGCAGTGGGGCTGAACCTTCTACTCCCACCACCGGAGAGCAGTTATGCCCTCCCCCCCCCCCCAAAAAAAAAAGCGCATCACTGTTTTAGGCAGAGTATGAGTTATAGAGAGAGGAGAAGGGTTACCAGTCACCAGATAAATGGATGTGGGACCCAGATACACTTCTGATTACTGGGAGATGTGATGAATCAGAGGATGATTGCACCTTTCCAGTTACCACTTGGAGTGGGCCTTGGTGGAGTCTTGGGCCACTGAAGCTGATTATCAGGTTTCTGAATTTCTGTATTCTAAAATACAGCACACTATATTCTAGTATTCATTAGAATACAGCTTAAAATGCAGTCTTAAAATGGTCTTGCTCAGTTCAGTTCAGTTGACAATTCCCAGCACACGTTGTGTCCTTGTTCATGGTTAGCCTTCAGTTTCTCCTATTCTATTATGCCTTCCTTCAAAGCATAGGAATCCAACAGGATCATCCATATCTGTTTCAGTTGGGTTATCTTGCCTTTGTTGTAGCGGTAACTACAACTGGCTAACTGGGTAACTTATCTGGCTTTTCTTTGCTGGATGTCCCAGGAGAATTTTTGGTGTAATAGTTTTGCCTTATTTTTTATATATAATACTATCCATGTAAAATGAATTGAAACTAATCTCTTCCTGTGTATGTGTTTTTAAAAAGATTGTGTAAATTTTGTATTACTTTTACTTAGATCATGAATAGAATTTGTCAGTGAATAGAATTTATCTGGACATTGAGCTTTCTCTTTGGGGCATTGTTAAACTGCAAAGAAGAATTTTTTAAAAAAAACACATAGATTTAATCATATCTATTTCTTCTTGAGTCAATTTTGATAGCTTCTATCTTGTGAGGAAGTGATAAAGTTAAGTGATGGACAAAAGTTGTTGATACAGAATTGGTCTTTGCTGTTGTTAAGTTTCATGGAGTTGGTTCTGACTCACGGTGACCCCATGCCCAGCAGAATGAAACACTGCCCCGTCCGGCACCATCCTTACCTTTGTTCACATGCTGGAGCTCATTGTTGCAGTCCGTACGTCAATCCATCTTGTTTAGGGCCTCGATTTTGAGCATGATGTCTTTCCCTAGGAATCTGTCTCTCCTGCCCGAGAACATGTCCAAATAAGTGAAATAAAGTCTTATCTTGACCTCTAAGGAAGATTTTGGCTATAGCAATCCATTATTATTCTTTCAATGTTTGTGAAAGGGCTTGAGTTATCCTATTTTTGAGTCCTAATTTTGTAATTTGGATTTTTCTTCTGGCTCAACTTTAGATACTCAGCCAAAGTAGTAGTAGGTCACCAATATTACCAATCTTTCATAGAGATCCATTTGGGGTATCATTGATTTTTCTCTGTATTTTATCTCTTTTCAGTTTCATTGATTGATTCCCTATTCCTTATGAACTCTTTTCTTCTATGAGATTACATTGGGCTTTCCCTTTTCTTTCTTGAGTTGACAGTTTAGGAACTGGTTTAAAAATGCTGTCTTTCAGTAAGCAAATAATGTCATCACTATCTCTAAACACTGCTTTAGTTTCAGCCTACACATTTTTATACATTATGTACTTACATCTCTTGAAAAGTTACAAACATTTAAAAAACTTTCCTGAAAAATTCTTTTTTAACTGATCAATTACAAGTGTGTTTAGAAATTCTTGGTTATTGATTTGTTTTATAAAAACACAACATGAGAGCACATTTTGTATGATTTCAATTATTTTGAAGGATCTGTTTTAGGGCCCAGACTATTGTCTGTTTTAATGGGCACTCCATGTGGGTGTCAGTGGAATTTTGTCACTGGTTCCCTTCTTTAGCCAGATCCTGGACTTGCCCCCAATTGTACCTGCTCTTGCCCTATGAGTAAAGTGGGATTCCTGTAGAAAAAGCCCACAAATGAACATGGCCTGTGACATCTAGGATGTCTTATGCTCACTTGCTAGCCCAAACTCGATCCTTTATTAATTCATTTAAAATATCTCACTGAATAGTCTAAGTAGCTCATACATCCTCAGTAGCTCTTGCTTCAGGGAGGTAAATGCTCAGATCTTGTTTCTCCTTTCAAGTACTTTTCTTGCTCCAGATTTCATGCTTGCTTGTCCTGTTCCCTCAGTTTCCTGATGGTGGAACAATAGCCTGAGGGTCATTGGTAACCTTTTCTAACTTCAATGAGAAGAGAGAATTAAGAGCGCTAGTATTAGCTTCCTAGGTTAATTCCTGTGATGCAGAATAGTTCACTGCACAACAAATGGATTTAAGAGAGTGCATCAAGCAAATGTGCCTTCCGCTGCTTGCACCAACTCCCACAACACTTTCTACGTCTCTGCTGAGTTCAAACGGTACATTGGAATGGCCACAAAGACCTCATCCATCATGCTGCTCATAGTTATGAATTTATTAGGGAATTAACAGACTACAAGTAAGGATCCCAAACAACTCAGCATACAGTTCTTCTGTTAAGACAGTCTCTTTTCTGCCACACCTTCAAGAAAGTTTCTCTCTGATCCTCAGCTCTTGGGTCCCCTGGCCTATTTGGGCAAGTATCTCAAAGATCTTTGAGCTCTACCAATAAGTGGCACTCCACCAATAAGCCTTAGCCTCCCCCCAATACTTAGCTCTTGTTCCATGGATCATCAAACTCAATAACCCCAAGTTTCCAGAGAACTTTTATGCTTCCCATGAAACTCCTGCCCAAAGCTACATTGCTTTCTTGCCCTGTGGGCCTGGAAGGCCCTCATACCATAATCCCTAAGTTGCTTGATTCTGTTATTGCTGCTGCTGCCACCACTTCACTCATCATGTTTAATCATATATTGCCATCCTTGGGGTCATAGCTCTCTATCTATTGAATTAAAGAAGTTCAGTACAGAGATACTGCACTCAAAGAATGCTCTTCATTCCAATCTCTTCTTCTCAGGGTTCCTGACACCTCTCTACACCCTACCTGCCTCATGTATAGCTCATTTTAACCCAGAAAGATGGCAAAAGTGAGCAATTCTTAATGCCAGGGCTCCATATATCTCTTTGGTTTCACATTCTTTGCCCTGTCCGATACCCACAAAGATGCCATAAACCTAATTTATTTTATTACAAACTATCAAATCCTCTTGGTGGACTATAGACCTCACATTTGTATAGCCGATCTGACTCATTTGGTTGGAATTATGAAGATTATGACCAGCAGCACTATATCAGGTAATTCACTGTACAATAAGTAGGTTTTTAAAAAATGCATTAATTTTTAGGTTGTCCAGTTGTCAACACATTTTTGAGTAAAGGGAAATATTCTATAACATAGATCCAAGGGTGGTATAAATTTATGAATTTTTTACATCTGAGAAGTAAAATGAAACATGTCAGCTAATAATTTTATTTTTACCCAAAGATGACTCCAGAAAAGGGGTTGGTAAAATCAAGGGAGGAAAGAAGACTGTTCAAAATCATAGAGGATACAAAATGTAGGCCTATGTGCCACTTAGATTGTGGGAAGACAATGGTCCCTTTATGGCCATCTGGGGAAAAATACAGCTTCAAGCTGCTTTCTGCTAGCTGTTATTATGCTCTGTTATCACCAATTAAAGACCAATGTCTCCTGGAAAACAGTGATTGCTGTCATAATTCTCTTCACATGGTGTTGTAAGGGATACTCCGCTGGCTATCGCTGTTTCCTAATGGACTCATCTCCCAAAAACAATAATAAAATTATTACTCAGCAACCTTGTAAATGACTACAAACTACTGCAATAAGCTAAAGGTATTCAAGCTCATCATGGCATGGTCAGGATATTTCATATCAACCCAAGAAATCACTAATGAACAAATCAAGCATTTCTTCCCACACACCCCACCACACCCCTGCCCTATGTCCACTGGCAAGTTTTAAAAGCTTGAAAGTAAGTTATGAACCAAGCCAAAGAGTGTGCATTTGCTACGTAGCACATTTCTTAGACTAGTGTCTTAAAGTTTACATTATTTAATACAAAAGTAATCATTTTACATCAATCTTTAAGTCTTACCATGAGTATCTGATAAGAAAGAGAGAAAGTAAATATTGTGTAACTCTGGCTTTTAAATCTGAGCTGGTAAAACACCACTTTACCAACATCATTAGAAATACACTCAACACTAAGGTCATCCTGGCAAAAGCAAGATAGGAAGACGTGAGTGAGTAGTTAGGTCTATCATGTTGCTATTAGGTCTATCAAGTTGGTTCTGACCCATAGTGACTTTAGACACAACAGAATGAAACACTGGCCAGGCCTGCCTTGTCCTTACAGTGCTCCAGCCCATTGTTACACCTCCTTGATGAGCTGCCTCTGATTTGCTGCTACTCAGTTTCATGAAGCATGGTGCCCTTTTCCAGGCACTGGTCATTCCTGACAACATGTGCACAGATTATAAGACGAAGTCTCTATGGACCTCCATCTTCCAAGATGGACCAGTTTGTCCTCTTAGCAGTTCATGGTGCTGTAAATATTCTTCTCCAACACCACAAGGCAAATGAATTCATTCTTCTTTAAACTTCTTTATTTAGAGTCCACACACAAATATACCCCATACATAAATATATGGATGGACTCACATAGACACATGTACACAATTATACACATAGACACATGTGCACGCACACATCCAGATTCGTTGTCTAGTTATTAGAAAGAAGAAAGTTAGAGGTAACAGAAGGTAGTGTCAAACTGACTGGACAGAGTTTACTTATAGATCCTAGAATTTCTTCGACCTGAGCTCTCTGGAGGAGTGGCTAGGCATTGAGCTACGAACTCTGAGATCAGCAGTACCAGCCCATCAGCTGCTTTCCCAGAGAAAGAGACAATCTCTATATCTGTCAAGTAGGACAGTCTCAGAAAGCCACAGATGTCATTCCCTCCTGATGTTCTTTCAGAATTTCCTTTTCCTCTTTGCTTAGTGAAGACTCTCTTATTGGCATCTATTCTGTGTGATAGTCTATTGCCTTTCTGGATCTGTGACTTGTTGTCTGTCAATAGTTTGGAAAAGTTGTTTCTTCAGCATGCTTAGTTCATTTATTGGCCTTCTTCATCTCTCTTACAGTATCATTTTGTTGGCAGCATTTTAAAAAATCATTCTTAGTGTTTATCTATTTGCTTAGATTGCCTGACTGTGAATATAAAGGTACTTCAAAAATTTCACAGAATATCAAATTTATTTTAAAAGATATTTTATTTCCACTTAGGTGATGGCTGAAAGCACAAAGCAGCCACCCATTCAGCAATGCATACGTTGTTGCATGACATAGATCACAAACCTCAAAATGCAACATTGTCTATCCATCTCCATTACTTATTTTTCCCATTTCTTCTGAACTTTGCCATTAGTCAAATGCTGCCTCTTTAGTCTCAATTAGGTGATCATTCTAATGTGTGCCTACCTCCCTAGTATTTTTGTTCCTCTTTTCAGCCTACGGTGTCACTGAACATTGAGTCATTGGGTATGAGTTCAGTTGCAGACATAAAGGGTGACTGAAGACCATGGTGTCACAACTGGAACAGCAGACAAAATGATCAAGAGATAACAGGCTGACGTTGTCACAGATTTCCTTCTAGATGGAGTCACAAACACATCAACTCCAGCAGTCAGGAAATCAAAACCTGCAGTGTATCGGGCAAATCCACTGTGCATGATCAATTTAAAATGGGGGTTCTCAATCTTCCTAATGCTGTGATCCTTTAATACAGTTCCTCATGTTGGGGTGACCATCAGCCATAAAATTATTTTCATTGTTACTTCATAACTGCAGTTTTACTACTGTTATGAATTGTGTTGTAAATATCTGATATGCAGGATGTATTTCTTTTTCTTTCTTTCCTTTTTTTTTTTTTTTTTTGGTTTCTGACTTTTGGCACATCACTGCCCTCTGATGTTGGGAGTAGGAGGCCCAGCCTTGCGCTGGATTTGAACCTCCAACCCAGTGGAAGGATGTATTTCTATTGTTACAAATTTAACATAATTAAGGCACTGAGTAAAGCATTTATCCCATAGTTATAATTCATGAAGTGTTGTTTTACCTCCATTATTGCTGTTTTCAACACAGCAGCTGCTTTCTACACAGTATCTGCTCTCTGCACAGCAGCTGTTCTCTACACATGTGTGACTGATCTGCCTATGGTTCCAACCCTGTTACATACACCTATATTTGTATGGAGTGTATGTGATGGGGTTGGTACGATGATATCATCATGCTGGGTACTCATAAGTGGGTGTGTATGCATGTGGGCAGATCTGCCTGGAGATGGATAAAGGAGAGGTGCCTTGGCTCCTAAGACCATTGCAAATATGTGTTTTCAGATGGTCTTAGGCAAAACCTGTGAAAAGGTTGTTCATCTCCCAAAGGGATCACGAGTCACAGATTAAGAAATGCTGATTTAAAGGGTCACAAATCAAAGATGTAATTTTGATGACAAAGTTATAACTGACCCAAACAACCACATAGGCATGGGAAAGCTGAACAACAGATAAGCTCTCAAAGGAACTGATGTGTTTAAATTAAGGTGTTGATTGATGTATTTAAATTAAGGTGTTGATGACAAATATTGAAAGTACATGGCCTGTTACAGTTAAAATACACATGTTTTAAAGGAAGTATAACCAGAATACCAGACTCCATCTCATACAGTAGAAAGAACATTATGCTCGATAAAGTAGAGGATCAGTGAAAAAGAGGAAGACCCCTGAGGATGCGGTTTGACATAATGGCTGCAACAGTAGGTTCAATTATACCAAAGTTTGTGAAGCTAGTGCAGGCTGGATAGCTAACAAAAGCCACAAGGATTCTTCTCTTGTCAACATTTTATTAATTTCTGGATTCTTAATTGTGTTCCATTAGTCTATGTCTTTTATTGTACCAGTAACAGACTGCCATATGTGTGAGGAAGAGAGGTGTTTTTTGTGTGTGTGTGTTAACTTGTGTATCTTTAATTTCCCTTTGTTGTTTTATATTTCTGGCTAAAAACTCAGCACAAATGAATATAACTGGTAATAAAGGCTATCCCTCTCTTCATCATTTTTGCAAAGGGAATAACCTCAGTTACTCTCCATTGAGATCATTGTTACTCATTGGCTTAGTACATATATCTTTAATTGTGTTGAAATTTGCACATGTATCTTTCTGTTGTTGAATGTTTTCATCAGGAATGAGTGTTAGGTTTTGTCAAATGCCTTTCCTGTGTTGATCAAAACCATCATGTGGTTCTTTTTCTTTACTTTTTATATGATAGATTACGTTGATCATTTTTCTAATGCTCAGCCTTCTTTGCATACCTGCTATAAATGTCAGTTGGTCAGTTTGTAGTTTTAAAAATATAGTGTTGAATTCTATTGACCTGGATTTGGGGTATTGACCTGGACTTGGGTAAGATGTTTACATCTATAGTCACCAGGGACATTGATCTATAACTTAGAGTTCAGCCTTGTCTTTGTTTTGATATCAATAATAGGGTAACTTCCTAAAATGAATAAAGGAGTATCATTTTCTATGTATTCTGGAATAGTTTGAGTAGATTTGGGGTCAGTTCTCTTAAATGTTTGCCGTTGTTTTTTTTGCTACTTTTATAATGACCTGATCATTATTAGTCTTTTGTAATGAATCTGTTGATTTCCACGTTAGTTCATATTATTTTAATTAGGGCATGTTTACAAATTGTTCAATTTCACATAGATTTTTCAAATTTTTGGAGTACCTTTCTTTGTACTATTGTAGTTATTCTTTTATTTCAATTAATTCTATTGTGATGTCACCTACTTATGTCAAATTCTGGCTATTTATATATTCTTTTTTAAAATTTATATATTCTTTGTATTTTCATTTGTTAGATTTGTCAGCGAATTGTTGATTTGATCAATCCTTTCAAAAAGCAACTTCTAGCCTTCTTGATTTTTTTCTGTTATAATTCTCTTTTCACTTTCATTTATTTATACTACGATTCCTATTAGTTCTTCTTCTTTTGAAGATGCTAGACATATTTGGGAACTCTTTTTCTAATTATTGGAGACATTGTGTTAAAGTATTAGTTTTGTCTTCCCTCCTTAATGATGAATTTGTTTATTGTTATAAATTGCCCTTCTGAGCACTGCTTTTGTTGTTTTTTGCATTTTCATTCTATTTGATTCCATATTTCAGGGTGTTATTTATCCAGTATATTTTAGTTTCCCCCTTGATTTTCTTTTGTCTATTTCTTATTTCAATGTGTTTGACCTAAGAAGATGCTTTGTAGAATTTGGATGCTTTAAAATTTATGGAGGTTGGCTTTGTGGCTTAATATATTATCCAGTCTGTAGAATGTTCCATGTGCTCTGCAAAAGAATGCATATAGGGTTTTTGAGTATAGATTCTATGCCTATGAATACAATTGGTTGGTTGTACTGTTTAGACCTATTATGCTTTTTTTTTAGTTTCTTTCTAGTGTTTCTGATCTTCATAGAGTGTGATGTAGAAAAATCTGCTACATTATTACAGAGTTATATATTTCTCTATTCAATTCTGTTAGGTGTTTATTCATGCATTTTGAGATTCTTTCACTGAGTGCATAGGTATCCATTGTCTATGAATATACAATTCTTATTCAATACACTATAAAATAATTGTATAATGTGCTTTGCAGATCTCTCTTGCTAGGCTTTGCATTAAAATGGATTTATAGTAAGTTTATATTGCCATACAAAAGCTTTAAAAATTGCCATTGATTTGAAGTCCCCCATAAATCTTGTACATTTAGCCTATTTTTTATCTTTTTATGTAATTGTACTTCTTCTAGCCAGAATATTACTCTCCCCCATTTTTGACAGTTGCACTCAACCCATTGACGTTCAGGATAATGGTAACGGGGCATGGGTTCCTTGCTGTTCATCTGGCTGTGTTCTTCTTTTGTGGCCTTGCTGGTATCTTTACTCTACATAATTTTCTGTGGTTAGCACATTTTGTTTGTGAGGTTTTTTTGTCATTTTCCCCAGAGTTGTTTTAGTATTTTGTAAATTTTATGATTTTACTTCTTAAAAATTTGATAAAATATAGTTATTCGCTCTGAAGTTACCATGCTACTTATCAATCTCTACTCCAAATAAGTAGAACAGACATTGGAAAATAAGACTTCAAAAATTGATCAATAATTGCATTATATTTATTTTAAAATTTCCATAAAGCTTCTGGAGCCCCCTCATAGTTATAATAACATAAACAGAGCCATTGTGGCTTCTGATTTCAGTATCTTCTTCCTCCTTCTCCAGTGATTGGAATAATTTGCTTTAACCTCAGAGGGTTTAAGGAATAGGCCTTGCTCAGGCTTGGTCCTCTTTTGTGAGTCACACAGTTATTTTGACTTCCCAGTCTGACATGTATTAAAATATCTCCCTTTCCCATCAAAAGTATTATTCTTAATGTTTAGACATGTAAGCATTTGATCAGAGCTCATTTTCTAAGTATTAAATCCTTAATATCAAATGCCATGAGAAGCGAATCATTCTCTGAAATATTTTGTAAAATGATGGCTGTCCTTGTGTGATTCTGTAGCCTAATCACACAGAGAAGCCTCACATTGTACTAAAAGCTGGAAGATATTTCATAACACTCCCTGAAATATCTTTCCTGGGATCCAAATCTCAGGTGGCATTTATATTATATAAGTATTAAAAGGGCATTCTCTGTCTTGTATACTATTTCTTAAGAAAACTATAGGTTTTAATAAACAACTGAACACTTGTTTAACTAGAATGATTTTATAAAATATTATTTAGTTAAAATCTCAAATTTAAAATTATGATAATAAACAGTATGTGTTTATTCCAAGTCCAGATAAACTTGTATGATTCTTATCTAAGTTTCTTGGCAGTAATATGAGAAGATTTTTCTTAGATTAGCAATCTCAAATTACTTACTGTACTGTATCATCGCCAGCATGAAATAAATTTTCACTTGTGGAATTTGATCACTCTGTTTTCTTAAGGGAATTGGGTGCTAAAATTCAGAAATTCAAACTAACTCAAGTGAATTTAAAGAAGATATCAAGTAATTTAGGGATATTAACAGAAAATGAAAGTAAGTTTTTCAAATGTTAAGATTTTCTCTAAGAATATCAACCAAGTATAATAGAATAACACCAGGTCTCTGGCGATGACCACAGTGCTGAAATTAGATCACTTTTAAAAGACAGACTAAATCTTTCTCTCCAAAATCGAATCTTCTAATTTTATTGGAGTTCTCCACCTAAATATTCTCTTCCTGTTGGTTCAAGGATAAGAATATAGAGTGCATGTCCCTAGATTCTGATTTCAGTGGAATGATTTATGTTTCACTTGGCTTCTTAGTTATTTGGGGTCATGACAACCAACTGTTCCCAAAATCTTTCCATTTCCTAATCTAGTTGGGAAAACAATTACTTCAAATCCTGGGAGATTGAGGTTTACTAAATCAATGCTGTATGCATGCTGACTGTTAAATTAATGTTTGTTAAATTGAACAACTAATTGTCTTTGAAATTCCGAATGGTTTTCACACAAGTAGTTGAAAGTTAAAAACTATTATCAAAATCTTACTAGAAGTACTAATTTATAAGGAGCTAGAAATTTCCAGGGATAAAGCTTTGAAAAGACATCACTAAGTACTTTCAGAAGTTATATTAACTCTTTAAAACCACAAGAGATCTATTTAAGAAATTGCTGGTTCTGTGCTAATTAGCCTGGCTGACTTGCTCTAAGTTTTAGTTGGGATAGCAACTTGGTTGGGTGCAGTAAATGACTAAAATTATTGGGAAAACTTTATTCAAAGAAGGCAAGTTATTGTAACCTTATCTGGAATGGTAAAGTAGCAAAACAAAGATATTCTGAAACATAGTAATTCGAGAAATATATACATTTAATGTAAGACTTCTTTCTCACATAGAAATGCAGAGGTTCTTTGGTACCTGATAGATGCCAGGGGAGAAATGGGGTTTTGTACTCTCATAAAACATTACAGACTTAGAAACTTACAGGAGCATTTCTCCCCTGTCCAATATGGTCACTATGAGTTGGCATAAACTTGATGATAGTGATTTTTTTGAGTTTGTGTGTGTCTGTGTGTGCTTAAAGACAGAGCTGTGTGTGTCTCCATCTGATGACCTAAAGTAGTAGTGAATCGCTGGTGCACAGATGATGAGAACTCTGCTCCAGGAGATCATTCAGGGACTCAGGAGCCATCTATCCTGCTATTCTGCCTTTAAAAAAAAATGTTACCTTCGTTCTAACTCAAAGTTCTTTTCTGTCACTTTTTATGATTTCCAGGAGAATGTAATTAGTGAAGTGGCATTCCTTTTAAGGAAGTATTTCTAGTCATATTCTGTTAGTAAACACGTAGTGACATGCCCAAGTGATATCAGTTACTGGGGTCTCTCTTGGGAAGCTCTATGCCCAGTTAAAACTCAACGAGCTTTAATGACTAAAAGGGGTAATGCTTTTTAAATGAAGGGGAGATTGGATAGCTCTGCAGTCGCTGACACAGCGTTTGTAGATTCTCTGATATGAGCCTTGTAGTGCTCTAGTTGCTTAAAACAGAAGACATTCAAATTGTGGAAAGGAAAATAAATTTACAAATGGTATAATAGAAGTCAACAGATAAATTCTGGAAGACACAAATCAACAAATAGTAAAATAAATACTAGAGAAAATAAATGCCAGAAAATATCACTTAAATGGGGTCAAAGGGAATATCTTTGGGAGTCAGGGCTTGAAGACTGGGGCAGATTAGGAAGGAGATTATTAGTCTTTTTGTTTGTTTGCTTTTTATTTTCTCCCAAGGGTATGCACCATTCCTTGAAGTAGTGCAATACCAGGTCGGTGTGGAGTGGACAGAGAAAACTCCTAATCCATCTCCCTGCTCCAAATATTCATGTAATATATTGTCCTCAGATAGAGGAAATATCAGATATTAAATTGTTAAGAACAGATATTATACTTGATCTTAGCCAAAAGGCCAAGAAATGATGAGATTATTAGCTTTTAATATAAATTTTTTAGCAAAATGTGATTCATTAAACTATATACATATATTGTTTTGTATGAGTTACAATATGTACCCATATATGAACCAACAATAATTTTAGCAAACTGTTCCACTTACTCAGTGACCCTTGAAAACATCACACTTTCTTCTCAAAATTGTGCAAAGGGTAAATTTCAAGCTTTGGAAAATAACTATATTTTAAAAATTTATATTTACCTCAGTGCTGGTCACCTATAGATCAGAGTGTTACCACAGGTGTGGATCTCTAGGTGGAGTAAACAGTGATACTAAGCATTTTTGTTGATGTTGTTGCATTGCACACTGGTAGCACTTCAAATCTCAATGAGTCATGTTCTTCACCCAGTTCTAGTCGACTTGACAAGTCAGTACAGAAAAGGAGTCTAGATGTAGCAATCCCATCAGAGAATGCTGTATATCTACTCATCCTCGAGGGTGATCTATGACCTGCAGCATCTTCTCAAGTCTCGGAAGTGATAGAGCTCACAGGCCCATCGGGCATTCATTGTGCCCCAGCATGTCTCCCACAACTCTCTCCCTCACTTCATCCTTATGTGTCACCTGACCCCTTTCCACCCTTGAGAGAACAGCTAGCTCCGTCTCTAATATTTCACATATGACCTTTGTACACTTCAACTTTCAGTGATTTCTTGTTAATAGCTGGGATGTTTCCCAAGTTCTGTAAGCTCTTACTTCTCTCTGAGCTTTTCCACACCTTGTAATTTTTTTACTCTTCTTCTGGCCTTGGGCAAATATTATTAATCATTTTTAGTTGTCAACTTTGTAGGACTTTTTCTGGAAACTCTTCTCATATATCATGTATTGGGTTTCAATATTTTTTGATGTAGTTGCCTTCAAAACAATAGGTTCACACTGTTAAAGTTTCTAAGATTATCATTAGTTGCTAAGCCCCTATTATATGTGCTCCAATGATATCCTCGCACTTTCTCTGTAATGGTATTAATCACACTAAGTCGTTGCCACTTGTCTATAAGTTCCGCTAAAGTGTACACACTTAATTTTGCTTCTGTGGAATTTGTACATTGATCACCAGGCAACTGTATGAAGAGAATACAGGAGTGCTCTATGGTTTAAAATCAGGACAGGTATGTTGCATCATCTCTCAAAACTTGTTCAATTTGTATGCTGAGCAAATAATCAGAGAAACTGGATTATATGAAGAAGAATGTGTCATCCAGATTACCGGAAGGCTTATTAACAAGCTGCTCAATATGCAGATGATACAACCTTACTTGCTGAAAGTTGGGCTGACTTGAAGCACTTACTGATGAAGATAAAGTTTTGCAGACTTCAGGATGAATTACAATTCAATGTATGGAAGACCGAAATCTTCACAACTGGATTAATCATGATTGTGAACGGCAGCATCATGATCAATGAAGAAAAGATCAAAGTTGTCATGGATTTTATCTTGTGTACGTCCACAATAGATGCTCACGGAAGCAGTGCTCAAGAGAACAAAAGATGGACAATTAATATGCAAATGTGCTTGACACAATGGATGGATGTATGGATTGTGATAAGAGTTGTAAGAGCCCCCAATAAAATTATTAAAAACTTAAAAATGTGATCAAAATATGTGTTACATCTGCACAAGACCTCTTTAAAATGTTGAAAAGCAAAGATGTCACTTTGAGGACAAGGGTGCACCTGACCCAGTTATGACGTACATATGTGAATGTTGGACGTTGGATAAGGAAACTCAAAGAAGAATCTTTGCATTTGAATTGTGGTGCTGGAGATGAATATTGAAAGTGCCATGGGATGCTAAAATGACAGAAGATCTGTGCTGGAAGAATGCTTCTTGGAGGCCAGGGTGGGAGACTTTATCTTGCACACATTGGCCATGTCAGAGGAGACTAGTCCCTGGAGAAGGCATCATGCTTGATCGAGTGCTGGGCCAAGAGAGACGAGGACGTCTCTCAGGAGATGGATTGACACCAGGGCTGCAATAATGGGCTCAAGTGCCAATTGTGACAATGGGGAGGATGGCGCAGGCTTTCACCATGTTTCATTCTGCTGTGCCTTGGGTCCCTTTGGGACAGAATCAACTTGACCACACCTAACAATCACTAACAGCCTCGGAAGAAAGGCCTGGAAGTCTGCTTTTTAAAAACGAATGATCGGAAGCCCGATGGGACACCGTTCTACTTGGATTTAGCAAGAGTCAAAACTGAAAATAACCTTGGCGATTTCCTAGTTTTGTAGCTCTATATCTTTGACAATAGCCTGAACGTCTCTTCCGCTTCATGTTAAATGCTGAGCAAACAGAAACACGTGAATCTTGCTTCATTAAAAATGCAGTCTTAGACTCTTTGGCTAAGCGTGGGACTCGATGGGTTTGTGATTATTTAAAGATACCTCTGCTGTTGGGTCAATATTGATCTGATAATCAGACCCTCCGCCAGAGAAAGATGGGGAGGGGGGGAGGGAGATAAAGTTCTCTGCTCATACATTCAAAAGGACCTGGGGACCACAGCTGACCTCACAGCTCCCCCGACTGATTGCCACAGGGCAAGAATCACACCCACTTCCACCCTCCATCCTTCCAGTGCCTTCCACAGTGCTCTCTTCCTGTCTGCAGGGCCTATTAATTCATTGTAGTGGCAATACAGAATGCACGGAGAATGTTTACGATTATGGTGGTAACAGGGATGACAACAGATAGCAATTCAGGTGAGAATGGCCCAGGGCACAGCTCTGTAGTCAGACAATTCCTTCTCTGCTGTGCCCATAGGCAGGCTTCTCTCTAAGCCTAACCTTCTGAACCAGGCCTCTCTGCACTGCCCAGGCAATGTGACCTACCTCTTTGAGGGCTGGCAATGATTGCTCCAAGGTCATGCCAGTTCACCTACAGCCTCAACCTGAAGATATTCAGCTTTAGTTGTGTAGATCACCAAAACTCAGCTCCCCAAATTAAATACTCAGCACCTCCCCACTCAACAAGCCATCCTCCTGCCCTAAAGCACTCAGCTGCACTGGCGTCGGTGGGCAAGAAAGTTTGCCACTCTCTCTCTCGCTCTGGCTTCTTGGTCGATTTCTGTTCCTCTGCCATGCCTTTGATCTAAGAATTCTCCCCTGGATCAAGGAGGTTTACTTCACAGGAATCTTGGGATCCCAAAATTGCGCTTCACTCCTCACTCTTTTGCTGGGAGTGGGACACCCCCACTCCCTGACCTCTTGCTTCTGAAATGACTTATTTTTATACACAACAGCATGGCACGCACACTTTATCCTCTTAGCAGCCATGCACAAACTCAAAGCTTATGGCCATGGATTTATTCCAAATCATCGCACATAGAGCAGAACGTCTCCTGTGGATTTTCAGCAGAGACACACCACATCAGGAGAAAGCCTCATCTTTCTCCCCGAGAGCACCTAATGGTTTTCAACTGCCAACCTTGTGGCTAACAGTCCAATGTGTAACCCTCTGCATCCCGGGGGTTCCCAATCCTAGGGAAGAATGGGGGTTCCCATTATTGTCAGGTGTACAGTCATCTGATCAGTGTCTCCCCCCACTTTCCTAGCCAAACACAACAGGAAAATGAAGGTACTTTGCTCTGAATAACAAAGGCTATGGTCAGAAATGTCATATTATATAATACACTGCATTGCCTCCCCTAAAAATATGTAGCCCCCAAAACCCTATAGAGTGAATACACTCACTGGCAGTGAACATGATGATTGAAATGTATGTGAACATTGGGAGCGTGAATCCACATTATGAAATGTATGTAATTTTATAGAATACATACCCTATCCTTAATACTGCTGACAACATCCTGGCATGGAGAGGTAAGAATGAGTCTTCAGTGATCACATTCCCTTAAGGAGTCGATGAAGGACAAAATGTCCCTATAATAGATGTCTTTCAAATGGACAGAAACAGGAAAAACAAAAGCATTTTCCTTTCGAAATAGTAGTTTAATCTGACTTTGTCATTTAACTTTTAGTAGATTTTTTTAAACTTCAGGACAGAATTGTATTTTATATCAATATCAAATTACACTGCCTATTTCAGATTATATTGAAGACCATCAACTTTATTGTGTTTTGGGATCTACTACTTAATTTATTAGCTCCTGCTTCCAGCGTTGTACAAGCTATTTGTTTAATAAACAGTCCTAATTGTATTTACAGCTGTTGGTTAGAACTTAGCTAAATATAAGATGTTGTCTTGAGAGTGTCACTATTTCAGGGACAAAGCCATGATACATCTTTACCTTGCATATGGCGACCAACATCAGCAGCCTATATTACTCTTTGAGGGTGCAAGAGGAATGGAAAAATGTTCTATTCACTCACTCATACTTTTGGTCTTATCTGTGGCTAAGTGTATTTGGCTTTAAATCTAGTGGACACGTGGTTTTCAGCATAAAGATCTCTCCTGAGAGCTAAGGATACACAGGAAACAAAATAGAGTTACTATTTTTTCCATCTACTTAGTATAATTTCCTGTAATGACTACACTCATTCATTCTGTTAAAAATGTTCCATTTAGTACTTTATGGCTACTTGCAGGCACTGCAGAGCTAATTCAGTATTTGTCCCCTTGTAGATCAGTGAATAAAATACATTTTCATGTGATTCACTCAAGAAACTTGGCATTTTGCACATCTCAGATGTGAGATTGTGCAATTATAACTGTGTCATCTGCAACTTCTTTATTGTTATTACTGGAAAAATACTTACAAACAAGTAAAATTATATCTTTTTATGAAATTTTGTCTATGGGTCTCATAAAGTTGATAAATGAAAAAAGAGGTGACCGTGGCTTAGCAAAACTATCATATGCATAGAATCATTTAGTAATTCCTTTCATTAAAATACTCAGCTTTCTATTTTGATTTAAAATGATCACATCTATGACAAAGCTCGTTTTTTCCCTTTAAAATTCACCAAGATCAGTTTTTTTTTTCATTTGAATTATGAAACTGATCTTTGGTATCTCAATATAACCTACTTTTTCTATGATCCACTTTTATTTATTTCTTTTTAAAAATCATTTTATTAGGGGCTCTTACAGCTTTTATCACAATCTATACATATATACATTGTGTCAAGCACATTTGTACATTTGTTGCCATCATCATTCTCACAATATTTTCCTTCTGCTTGAGACATTGATATCAGCTCCTCATTTTCCCCCTTCTCCACCATCCCTCTCTCATGAACCCTTGATAATTAAAAACAGATTTCCCCCATGTGTTACACCAACTGCTGTTTCCCTTCCCCAACTTTTGTCTTGTCACTGCCCCCCCCCTCAGGAAAGAGTGATGTGTAGTTTATTGTAACCAGTTCACCCATTTTCCCCTCCTGGAACTTCTATTCTCATTATTGATCCCAAGAGATTTATCTGTCCTGGATTCCCAGTGATGTAAACTCTTATTTGTAGTAGTGTACATGCTCTTGTCAGATGTGTAAGGTAGAATTGAGATCATGATAATATTGGGTGATGGGGGTGGGCATGGGGGGAGGAAGCAATAAAGAACTAGAGGAAAGCTGTATATTTTATTGGTTCTATGCTGCACCCTGACTGGTTCCTCTCTTTCTTGTGACCCTTCTAAAAGGGAATGTCCAATTGTCTACAGATGGGCTTTGGGTCTCTACTCTGTGCCCAACCCCTGATCCACATCGATATGGTTTTTTGTTGTGTTCTTTGATAGCTGATACCTGATCCCATTGACACCTCATGATCACAGACTAGTGTGCTTTGCCTATGTGAGTTTTGTTGTTTCTCAACCAGATGGGTGCTTGTTTATCTTCAAGTCTTTAAGATGCCAGATGTTATATATTTTGATAGCCAGGAACCATCAGCTTTCTTCACCACATTTGCTTATGCATCCATTTTGTCTTCAGCGATCATTTCAGGGGAGGTGAGAACCACAGAATGCCAGATTATTAGAACAAAGTATTCTTGCATTGAGGGAGTACTTGGATTGAGGCACAATGTCCATCTGCTACCTTAATACTTAACAAGTATTATGTATAATACTTAATAAGTATATAGATCTATATCTCTATTGTTATCTGTAAATATATTTACATATGCAAATGTTTGTATTTAGACCTCTATAAATGTCATTAGTCTCCTAGTTCTTTCCTCTATTTCCTTTTACTTTCCTCTTGTCCCACTATCATATTAGACCTTTATTTGGGTTTCCATAACACACCTTCGTCTCGATCAATTTGAATCCTTATAAATCAGGTGTCATAAAATTCTTTCTAAATCACAGTGATTCCATGTGTGTGAGAGTAGAGTCATCTACCATATTATTTTTAATTGCTATGATCTTTCATTAAGTAGATAACTTGGAGTATTTTCTGAGACACCCCAGCATAGATTGAAATCACCAACATTTTGGTTAGTAATTAAATATCTACCTTAAAATATTGATAATGGAGTATAATGGGCCATGATTAATCTTCCCAAATGCACTTTATGCTTGTATTAATCTGAGTAGACTAGAGAAACAAATTTATAGGCACTCATATGTGTGTATAAAAGAACGTTACATACAAGAGTAATTGTAAATTAAGGAAACATCTCAGCCCAGACCTGATCAAGTATATAAGTCTGATATTAGTCCATACATCTTATACCAATCTATAAAGTCCTCTTCAAACTCATGAAATGTATGCAATGATGCTGAATACAGGAAAGTCACAGGACAATGGGTGGGAAATCTTGTGGATTCAGTGGCATCATAGGCATCTCGGTGCTGGCATGGGTCTCCGTGTGGCTCTTTCAGCCCCAGGCATGAGCATAGCTTCATCTATCTTGTCCACTGCCATGAGTCCCAGGGAATGAGCATGTGTGCCGCCTCCAGCAAGATATTTATCTCTACAGTGACTCCAAATGAGGTGATCAAGCTGATGGACAGGTCAAACTCCACCCCTTCACTCTCAAGTCTCAAATTGACACCAGACTATGTAACAACCACAATGATGACAACAATGTCCCTTGTTTGGAGAACACATTGACTATTTAACAAGAGTCCAACATATACTATCTAATTTCTCTAACTTTTCTTATAGAATATTTTTGTGAGTGTGCAGACTAGGTAGAATTTTATCTAATTCACTGTGGAAATAACATACTCTGGTGTCAGTTTGAGGACTGGGAGTGAAAAAGTGGAGTTTAGCTTGTCAATCATTGTATAGCCAATAAGACCTCTGTGTGAGCATGGCCTTCTCCTGAGAATTCTGGGTATTCATGTACTCTCCTCCATGGAGGTGGGAGAGACTTCCCTTTTCTTGCTCACTTTCAGAGGTGATGGTGCTATGCTCTGGATAAATCACATCATGCAACCAGACCCTCGGGGACTGAGGAAGCCATGTGAAGACCCCCGCCAATGCTGAAATGCATATACCAGCCAGGGGATCTGAAGACTTTCTACTCTCTGACCTGCGATAACCCTGCATCCAGCATCATTGCAGGTGTTTCATGAGTCTGAAGAGGACTTTACAGATTGATCTCAGACATATATGGGCTACTATTGGACTATATATTCAACTGCCCTTGTATATAAAAATATTTCTTATACACATATGAGTCTTCTGGATTTACTTCTCTAGTCTACCCTGACCAACACACCCACAAATGAGGAAAGTGAGTCTCAGAGAAAGATTGTTTTCCTGCTCAGAAATGAGGCTTCAGGAAGGACAGGAGCCCACGTTTAGTCTGTCAACTCATTCACATTACCATCCCCAGCAACAGCACAGGTGACAGGAAGTAAAAACGATCCTGCATATTTTTTTGTTGTTCCCTTCTCTTATATTGAAGAACAGATTACAAAGGGCCATATGTCTGATCTGAAATAGTTGTTAGATTTTAAAGTCACTTTACTTAAGATATTAAAAAATGCCCAAATCATTCTAATGATTGCTTAAAATCTCCCAAGCTTTGACTGAACCCTGGTGGCCTAGTGGTTGTGTGCGGGACTGCAGCCACCAGGGTTGACAGTTCAAATCCAGCAGCAGCTCTCCAGGAACAAGGCTGGGCTTCCTACTCGCACCAGGGCCATGATGCCACACACACACACACACACACACACACACACACAAATCTCCCAAGCATAGTGGACTTTTTTTATTACAAGATTCGTTACTGATCAAATAATGCAAATGTTAAGAAATTGTGGCTGGCACGAAGCAGAATTGCATGTTTCCAAGTCATATATGCTGTCAGGGAACATGTGACTAAATTGAGTGCTGAGGATCTGGTATCAAAAGGTTTGGTTTTTGGCCAACTCAGCCATGCCCTCTACAGGTGACCTCACCAAGTCACTTCAAATCCCATTACCTGGTTTTCCTTAGAGTGATACGGGGGTAATAACCTCTCACTCAGAAGCCTGGGTTGAAAAATATGCATAAGCCTGGGTGAAGAAAGCTGATGGTGTACAGCTTTCAAAAGATAGAATGTCTGAGGTCTTAAAGGCTTGAAGGTAAACACGTGACTATCCAGCTCAAAAGTGGCAAAGTCCACATGGAAGAAGCATGCTAGTTTGTGTGATCATGAAGTGTTGAAGGGATCAGGCATCAGGCATCAAAGAGTAAAAATTATATGATTGTAAATGAAGGGGAGTATAGTTTGGGGATACAAAACCCATCTGTAGGTAATGGACTTCCCCTTACAGAGGGGTCACAGGGAGGAGACAAGCTAGGGTGCAGAGTAGCAATGATGAAGCATGCAACTTTCCTCTAGTTCTTCAAAGCTTCCTCCTCCCCACTATCATGATTCCCATTCTACCTTACAAATCCGGCTAGACCAGAGGATGTACACTGCTACAGATAGGAACTGGAAGAACAGGTAATCCAGGACAGATGATCTCTTAAGGACCAGTGATGAGAGTGGTGATACTGGGAGGGTGGAGGGGAGGTAGATTAGAAAAGGGCACCTATTATAAGAATCTATATGTAACTTCCTCCATAGGTACAGACAATAGGGAGGTGGGTGAAGGGAGACATTATACAGTGTACAATATGACAAAATAATAATGATTTATAAATATCATGGGTTCATGAGGGAAGGGCGAGCATGGGGGGACGGGGAAAATACACGAGGAGCTAAAACCAAGGGCTTGCGTACAAAACAAAAGTTTTGAGAATGAAAATGGCAACAAATGTGCTTTGCAAACACTGGATGTGTGCATGGATTGTGATAAGAGTTGTATGAACCCCCAATAAAAGGATTCTTTAAAAAGATTATGTCACTATAAAGAACTGTGCTCTTATTAGATTTTATAATCAATGATCCTGACTCTCACATATGAGAGAAAACAGTGTGGATGACCTTTCCATCTCAAAAAAAAAAACCCCTACAAATACAGAGTTACCCTTTCCTGACAAGTACATAAAGAATATAACATTCAAAAAAAAAAAAAAAGAACATAACGTTCAACTTCTGAATTGTTTGCTTAGGTTTTATGTCCCAGAAAAAAGGAAATGGTTCTGCTCTTTTGCTGAGGACACAGCATTGAGCATGACCTACCCTAGCATTTGTCACCCTTAAAAGAACACTAACTCAGGTGGGCTAATGAAAGCAGCACAACCATAAAGAAAAAAAAGACACAAAGCCTAATAGTTTGCAGATCCAGGAAGGGAACCTGTGTCGTGGCAGTATGGCAGAAATTCATACAACTGCCAAAGGGGTACGTACAGCAACCACAGGTCCAGAGGAGCGGGCGTTTGCTTGTGTCTTGGCGTTCTCCCTCCAGTGATTAGTGCCATCCCAGCTCATGGGGTCTTTAAGGGAGTGCTGCTTACCCTTTGAAGCGCTGTCATTCTTATAACTAGGTGAGCACATGGCATGCTCTCTGGGTCCCGTTGTAACCTCAGAAATTTAACGAAAAGTCAGTACAAAATGTCTCGAATCGCTCTCTTCTCTGGAACATCCTTTTGATCTCTCCTCTCATACATCTCTTTCAAGACTCATATCCATTCCCGCCCCCTGCTTTGCTGATCTGCTTTTTTGATACTCTGGCTTACAGATCCTGGAGGAAAACAGACAAACGAAAAAATCTGGAAGGGCAATCACTGAACATCGCTGAAAAACAGAGAGACGAAAATACTGAGTGGGTCAAACAGTATCCACTTTTATGGGAAGAAAACATCTAAAAACCCATGTATGTTATTTTTGTACCTTGCTACTTCTTTTGTTACTTTATTTAATTTTTAATCATGTTATCAGAACTCATACAGCTCTTATCACAATGTAGCCATCTATTCATTGTGTCAAGCATATCTGTACATTTATTGTTATCATTTTAAAAATCTTTCTTTCTTTCTTTTTTTTTTGGGGGGGGGGGCATCACTGCTCTCTGATGGTCATAGGAGCTACTCAGTGCTGCTCCTGAGAGCCGCCACTGGATTTGAACCACCAAGGCCGCGGGGCACAGTCCCGCACTCAACCACTTACGCCACCGGGGCTCAGCCAAAAACCTTTCTTTTTGCTTGAGCACTTGATAACAGCTCATTTTCCCTTTTCTCCCTCACCCTCTCTCCCTCACGAACCCTTGATGATTTCTAAATTGTTACAATTTTTTCATGTTTTACACAGACAAATGTCTCCCTTCAGTCATTTTTCTGTTATCCATCTCCCAGGTAGGGGGTTATTTGTAGACATCGTGACTTGCTCCCCCTTTTCCCCCTTCCCCGCGTGGTATTGCTGCGCACATTGTTGCTCCTGAGGGGTTTATCTGTCCTGGATTGTCTGTTTCCAGTTATTATACGTACCAGTGTACATGCTCTGGTCTAGCAGGATTTGTTATGTAGAATTGGGACTATGATAGTGAGGCGGGGTCGGGGGGCATTAAAGAAACTGCATGTTTCACCGGTGCTGTACTTCACCCTGACTGGCTTTTCTCTTACATGTGACCCTTCTGTAAGGGGGTATCTAACTTGGGTCTCCACTCAGCACTTCCCCTCTTCACATTGACTCAGCACTTGCCCTCTTCACATTGATTCTGCACTTCCCCTCTTCACATTGACTCAGCACTTGCCCTCTTCACATTGATTCTGCACTTCCCCTCTTCACATTGATATGGTCTTTTTTTTTTTTTTTTTTTGCTCTGGGACTTTGTTGCCTGATCCCTGATCCCATCAAGACCTCATGATCACACGGGCTGGTGTGCTTCTCCCATGTGATTTTGATGTTTTCCAGCTACAAGGCCACTTGTCATCAAGCCTTTAAGACCCCAGATGCTATATCTGTTGATAGCCAGAAACCATCAACTTTCTTAACCACATTTGCTAGGCACCCATTTTATGTTCAGTGATCACGTCAGGTAGGTGAACATCATAGAATGTCAGGTCATTAGAACCAAGTGCTCTTCCATTAGGGAGTATTTGAGTTGAGGTCCAATGCTGGCCAATGTTCATCTGCTACCTTGATACTTAACATATAAATATATGTACAGAGGTATATTTCCCTATAGCTATATGTAAATATATTTGCCTATGTACATGCCTGTATTTAGACCTCTATAAATGTCCTTTGCCTCGTAGTTCTTTCTTCTATTTCCTTTTATATTCCTCCTGTCCCACTCTCATGTTTTTTTGTTTGTTCTGCCTTGTTTTTGTGTTTATTATTGTCCCTGCATGTCTATCTATGTAGATAGCTGCATGTCTATCTACATAAATAATCCAGAGGACAAAACAACAGGACCAACAGCCTGGGGATATGGGAGAGGGAAGGCAGGGAAAAAAAGTGATCTAAAATCAATGGGGAGTAGGCCATAGGATGCCTAGTAGGGATTGATCAAGGGCAATGTAACCAAGAGGAAATACTGAAACCCAACGGATGGCTATTTCTTTCTTTAGGTACCTTTATGTTTTGTTTTGGTTTGTTTCGTTTTTTTGTGGGCATCACTGCCCCCTTCTGCAGTAGGAGGGTCAGCCTTGCTTCTGAAGAGCTGCTGCTGGATTTGAACTGCCAACCCGGTGGGCCGCAGTCCCACATACTACCACTACGCCACCGGGGCTCAGCCCTCTTTAGGTACCTTTAGAACAGCTGAGATAAACTAGGATAGTCAATACATTTTAGTTAATAGTAAAGGACACAAATGAAAATAAATAAAAAACGTTTTAAAAAATCAGTTTCCTCTTTTGACCCATGGTAGCTTCATGTGGTAACTGAGTTTCTTATATCTGTCTTCTTAGGGTATTTCATTTCATCCTTTACCTGAGCTCCCAGATATCTTTCCTTTTTAATCTTCTCCTTTTGGTTCCAGAAGGCTCAAAATAACTTCCCTGGAATAAAAAAAAATAATGTAAGACCTTCAGAAGAGATGTATCAATGCAATCCTTCCCTCTGGAAGAAACTGATCAATGTCTCTTGTCAATTCAACTCTGGAGGCACTTGATAAAATGTCCGCCCAGCAAAGATTCTGATGACCTTTTGTGCTGTTCTGCAAAGGAAAGGACTTTCTACTCCTGTAGATAGTTATACTTTCAAAACCTTAAACAGGTAGTCACCATGTCATTGAGGGTTGCAGTGAGTCAGTATCCACTGGATAACAGTGGGATTTGATTTCAGTGCAGTATGATATCTCAGAATAGGATATCATACTCTTACTCATTCCATCTACACAGATTTTCACTGTGAATTAACCATAATATCTGTTCTGTTATTCATGAAAATATGATAATTGGGATCTCATAAAATTTGTTAATGGTAACCATTTACATGAGTCTTAGTACACTTATGTATATTTATGTAGGTTGTAATACCACAAGTGGAAAACAGTATGTGTACTTTCAATTTCAGTCAATATCCGAGGATGGCGGGTGTGGGGGTGCTGATGTGGTACACACAGCCACTCTGAGTTAGAACCCCCTCAACTGCAAACCCCGCCACAATGACAAACTACATAGAAACAGAACTCAAGCCACCATGAACTTGATACTACAATGAAATCAACATCAATCCCTCAGAACAGCAGAAATTGAATCTGTTAATACTAATGTCAACTAGCAAGTAAAGCATCAGAAATTGTTTCCTAGGGTTTAGCTGTGGCTTATGGAAGTGTAGGTTTTAAAACCTTTGGAAAAAAGTTACCTTGATTGTCTGAAACTGCACAGACTCCTTTCCATTTGTGGTTTCTCTTGTTGGGGGCCTTCCTCTTTTTCATTGCCGCTCCACTTTACCTAGCATGATGTCTTCCTCCCGGGACTGGTCTTTCTGGGCACTATGTCCAAAGTACCCCAGGGGAGACTTTTGCCGTCCTTTCCCTGAGGAGCATTTTGGTGGTATTTCTTCAAAGACACATGGATTTGTTTCATTGGCAGTTCATGATACTTTCAATATTTTATGCCAACACCACAGTATAAAGGCATGAATTTTTCTTTAGTCTTCTTATTCAGTGTCCCAGTTTCAGATACATAAGAAGCAATTGAAAAGATCATGGTGGGGTTACCTCAGCCCTCCAAGTAACATTCTTACTTTTCAACACATTAGAGAGATCGTATGCAGGAGATTTGTCTACCATCAGTCTAGTTCATCTTATGTACTTTGGACATGTCCCCAGGAGAAATTAGTCCCGGGAAACATGACATCATGCTTGATAATGTAGTGAGTCAGCCCCATGGAGGAAGATCCTCACTGAGTTTGATTGGCACCATCGCAGAAACAATGATCTCAAATAAAACAATGAGACAAATGGTACAAGACCAAGCAATGTTTCATGAAGTTGTACACAGAGCGACTTTGAGTCAGTACTAGCCATAACAGTCACACTAATTTCATCATAGTATGAAATTAAGCAATTGTATCAATTTCTATTTCCTTGAAATGAGTGTGTGAGCTCACACACAGACACAGACATAAACACAAACATATATGAGCATGCAAAGGTTTTTTTGACATCATCTTTGTTCTTGAGTTACTTCTTTAGTAGATTTTTTTCTTATGATTTTGGTAATATTTGCACCAAATTGAGGTGAGTTACAGAAAATGGCCTATTTGACAAATAAAAGCAAAGAGCATAAGAAAACTGGGGATTTTGAGTTAGCAAGAATGGCAACTCTGCTTTGCTAGCTACTCTGTTTCACTCCTTCATGTCTAGCCCCTGTGTGGGGGAGACAGAACAGGAACAATCACCGTACTAGTCTACAGTGTTGCCTCCATAATGCTAAGGGTCAGGAAGGGGTCACTGCGTGTCGTGATGGGGTCCCTGTGGTCCTTTCTGTGCATGGGCTGCTCCAAATAGAAATATCATCTTTGCGACTTGGTAGGCCAGGATGTGCTCACTCAACTTTCTCTCTCCTTCCATTTTAGTTTTCTCCCTTGTGCTGAGCAGGTCAGCTCCTCTCTCTGAGATATAAGTTCAGTGCTATCCTCTGTAGTGCACTCTTCTGGAGAGGGGGGTCCACATAATTGGGAATGGGTTTCTGTATTGGCTATAGTTACAGGTCCCCTGGACCCCCTGAGAGCTTACAACATGGGAAAGAGAGATGCTTTCTACATAGGCACAGGAAGTAAAAGTAAAAGTAGGCACAGGAAGTAAAAGTAAAAGTAAAAGATTGACCTAGAGCCAATCTCAGAGACATCATTTCCTGATAGTCTGTAGCTTATGGATTGGGACAGATGTTACTGCTTCTTCCCGTTGGTGACCACACTGGCCGGGAAAGCTTTCACTGAAGTGAAGCTTCCTTTTAAATGGAAAGTGAAGTGGGCTCCCAACCCCAATGAAGTCATGAAAACATGATGGGAACACACCTGAAACTCAGAGATGTGGGAGGAATCAGGAAGTACTCTTAATATCTTGGGTTCTGCTGAGGCATGCTGGCTATCTGTGAAGGAAGGGCATATTGGGGCTGGGCGGAAGCTGGCATGGTGAATGCCTGCTTAGCTCCAGCAACCATTTTGGGAGTGTGTTGCCAGAGGGCCTCATGGCTGGAATACCCTGTGTTCCCCACATTGGGGGCCCTCTGGGTCCCTTTAACCTTCAGACTTATAGGATTCTGACTCCTTTTCATTTTTCATCATTGTGGTTCCTTTCAGGTGGATGCAGGATGAATTGAAGGATAGTGATGTATAAACTACACATAATTTTTGACCCAATCCGAGTAGGGAGAAACTGGGGCCAATCTTTGCCAAAGGTTATTGGGATGGGATGCGCTGCATGATGGAAGATATTTAAATCATCAAAGAGTGGGTCACAGAGTACCAAATTGAGGTGAATTATAGAAAATGGCCTATTTGACAAATAAAAGTAAATGGCATAATAAAATTGGGGATATTGAGCTAGCACGAATGGTTAGAAAAAGTAGACTAATCAATTATATTATGCTGATGCTATCATGAAATTAAATAGATAGTACAGCTAGAACTATTCCCCAACCTGCTTCATGTGTAGCATGGTAAATTCTACAGCTTTCCCATTGGACCTACACTGAGAGACATTGACACAGCATCGTGAAATAGGCAAACATCTCATATATTACCCACCCTTCACTATTTTCTTTTCTGATAATTTGTCTTTCCTGATTCCATCCCTCCAAGGAAAATATCCCACTATAGCAAGTGTGTATTGGTTATAATCTGAACATGCACAGAAGAATCAGTCACAATCTTGGGTGATTCCTGTTTTAAGTGTCTGGGATGGTTTGCCTCAGTACTTGGTTCTCAATGCTGAAAAAATTCCCATGGCACAAGCAGTTTTGAAATCCAAGTTACTTTTATGAGGCAAAGAGAAGTTTCAGGTACTACACTCGCAGAAAGTACACACTATGTCTGGAAAGTGTGCAAGACTACATGGGAGTTCATGACTGAAAATGGCCCTTTCAGGGGAGTGAAAAAAACCACATGGAAAATGGCCAGAAAGCAGAGTTTACAGAGTCCAAAGAATGCCAGAACTTAAAAAGGAAGAGTCTAGGATAGAGTGGGCCCACATGCATGGTTGGCACATACAGAGGAGATGTCCCACCCTCTGACCTTGAACAGAGCAATCCTGAGAGAGCGAGAGAGAGCTGGCCTGCCCTCAGTCTATTTATCTCCTCCTATCCCCATTGACTGTGGGGGGGTGGGGGGGTGTGGAAGGCGTGGTTCAGGGTATTGCCATTTCCAGCGGCTAAGTCTATGGGCCTCTGTGATGTTGACCTGTGAAAGCTGACCATCACCTGCACTGAGATAACTGCAGTCTGCACATGTGACGTTCTGGATTCCCCATCAGTGTTCAATGTGTGTCTGATTCCTTTCCAACCCCTTTATAGTGGCCAGGCCAGCTAATTTTCAGTTAGCCTAGGCAATCGCTTTAAACAACTCCTTCATCCCTAATCCAGCTACCTGTTCCTATGAAGGAACTTTGGTCAAGGAACAAAAAGTCACTTGGAAGACTTCACCAGACCAACGCAAACAACAATGAAAGCGAAAAGTCCATTAAACCACTTCCTTGCAAAATACTTCCCTACTTTGCATTCCTGGTCATTCCTTGACCATGTTACATATTATTAATCCCCTCAATTTACTCTCTGATATATACGTATCAACTGCAATACCTTTCTGTCTCTGGAGCTTGCCTTGGTAACTGTCTGTATCTTGCCTAATCAACCACAGGAAGGCTTTCATCTTTCACTCTCCCTCAGTCTCTTTTCCTCAGCCAAGTTGAAGGAGCCAACTCAGTAACAGTATTGACTACACATCATCGTGAACAGCGACTAAGTGCCTACCATTGTGTTACACTTTCTAAAAAATGGCTAAAAGGCCAAATTACATATACCATCACAACATATTTTAAAGTTTTTATAAAGTAGAATTTCAAGTGGAAGAGCACTTTTTTCTTTTTTGTAATTTAAACTAGGTTTCATGAAAACAGCACATTCCTCTTCCTCCAATATGCAAGGCAGGAATTCACCTCGGGGGCATAACGTGAGAGAACTAGGGAGCTGGTGGAACTGCAGATGCAGGTCGCACAGCAGGGTTGGGCGTCTCACAGGCACACTTCACCTTGCCCGTCGTAGAGACTTTTGGTTTGCAGGAGCAAGGAAAAGGTAAGCAGTGACCTAGTTGGAGTTAGGGAGATGGGGAGAAAGTTCTCCAGATAGTTTTAAAAATTGCCTTCCTCTTCATAGGGAAGCCATAAAGCTACAGAGAGACTGGTTTTATGGGAAGTGTGCAAGCATTCGAAACATGACGAAGAGATAAGGTGCATCTATTCTAGTTTCCCTTGATTAGTAGCTCACAGAAATGATAATGACTTCAAAGACCACACATTCTCCATTTTATCTGCCCTAATACTTCTGAAAACCAATGATTCTTTGCTGCTTTGGGAAAAAAAAGAGCGCTAAACTGTCCTGCACTGATACTGTACTGCTTGATTGTTTCCAACCAAATTTTCACACATCCAATCTCCTGTAAAATTTTATAAGAACAAACTGCCCATATTGCATATAAATGAAAAAAAATTTTTAATTATTTCTATACATTGTATTTGCCAAAAACTAAACCAAATCTACTGCCACTGAGTAGATTCTGATCCATAAAAATCCCATTGAGCAAGTGTGGCAGTCATGTGCTTATGTTAACTTTATGATTGAGATGTAGGGGTGGAGTCTGGCCTGTTAATCTGGAGATAGCCATTGAGTAGCCGATGAGGCCTCTGTGTGGGCATGGCTTTCACCTGAGACTCCTGGGAAATCTCACCATATTTCCCTCGTGAAGATGAGAAGCGATCTTTCCCAGTTGTTGGGAGTTAGTTTCAGAGATGATTAATCACAGGCAACACAGAATGGCAGTGTCTGGGAGGCTGGAGTAGCCGGTGGAGAGACCACACAGCTTTGTCCTGATGGAGCCGGACCTCTGAGGCTGGGGCAGCTACATGGAGGCTTCTTCCAGCGATGAGTTGCTTCTGCCACCACGGGATGTTGTTGATGGACCCTGAGCTCTGGAAGTGAGGAGACATGGGGAGACCCCTGTTGGTGCCGGGACTCTGTAGTCACTGACCTGTGACTTCGTGAGTCAGAAGGAGACTTTATGGACTGATTTCAGGCTTATGGATTAATATTTGGCTTGTGACTTTGAGCTGGACTGGGCTGGGATGTTTTCTCAATGTCCTGTTCCCCTTGACTATAACCCATTCCTTATATCCATATGTGTGGCTTTGAAATTTGTTCCTCTAGTTTATCTGGACTAGCACAGCAAGATATAAGTGCTACTTAGGACTCCTGAGACTGTAAACTGTACAGAGCAGCTGGTAGATGGCAACCACCAAACCCATGGCTAGCTGACCCACCATACCACCAGAGAACATGATACTGGTTATGTAGATGTCTAATTATCTTCCATGGTAGTTACATAGTGTCAATTCAATACAATTAAGGGTGAAGAGGTGGAATTTAGTCTGTCAATCAGGTCGCAGCTTGACGACCTCATTTGGAGGATAAACAGCTCACTGGAGGCCAGACCCACACTCTCTGCCTCCTCGGCCAGCTAATCAGCCACTGAGCTACACTGATGGATCCAGAGCCCTGGATCTGGATGCGCCACATGGAGACTCATTCCAGCTCTGAGATGTGTCCACCACCACTGGAGCCACAAGACTTTTCACCCACTGACCTGTGATCTGCCTGCATTTCACATCATTGCATGTGCTGCGTGCGTCTGAAGAGGAATCTATAGACTGGAATCAGACAAATGGTCTAAGATCAGACTTATGCACTTGATCTAGTCTAGAGTGGGATGTTTTTCTTAATATACAATTACTCTTTATGTAAAGTTCTCTCTTAAACATATGGATGTCTATGAATTTGTTCCTCTAGTCAATCCAGAACAACCTATCTTGACATATGATCACAAATGAACCCTGCATCTCTAGTAATTGCTGTATCTTTATCTGATAGCCTGTTCTAAAATTTGGAATCTTGCCTCCCAACCTCACTTCTCCTCCTTTTTATTTATTGTCTTTGGAAAATGTATTACCAAATCATGTATATCCCCTGCTTTAACATAGAAAAAAATCTCTATATGTACACCAGTCATCCTTCTTTTATTTTTATATTACTGTGAATTACAATCCTGTAGAGCAGACTTCCTATACACAGATTGTAAGTTTATTTTATTAGTGTGTGTATTCGGGTGGCTGCTCAGTGACAACATTGTGGACTGTTGGACTAGTGTCACCAGTATTATATCTAGAGAGCGCTCTCTAATATCTCTGGAAGGACTAACCTGATGCTGATGAAAATCCCTTACTTTCCAGTTATCTGGGAATACTCTCCTTTCACCATCATTTGTGAGAGAAAATGTCACTGAGTATATTATTTTCAGTTGACAGTCCTTTTCTTTCAAGGCTCTGTGTGTGCCACCTCATCGCTTTCCTACCCACAAAGTTTCCGGCGAGACGTCAGCACTTAATCTTATTGAGGCTCCTTTGTCAGTGGCATGGGCCTTATTTTGCAGTGTTTTCAAAACTCATTTTTTTTTTATCTGGGACGTTCAATTTTGAAATATCCTAGGGTGTTTCCCTTAGATTTTAACCTTTCTGGAGTTCATCGAGCATCTCGGATAATAATCTCATCTTCTCTATTTGGGAGGGTGTCTGCCATTATTTACTCAAAAATATCTTCTGGATTCTGTGTTCTCTCTTCTCTATAATTCCTATTTTGTGTATATAATTTCTCTTGATGCTGCCATCCACTGGGTTCTCCCTCAGAGTAATCCTGTAAGACAGGCCGAACTGTCCATGTGGTTTCTGAAACTGTAATTCTTTGGAAAGTAGGAAACCTCATCTTCCTCCCGAAAAGCAACTGGTGGTTTTGAACTTCTGGCCTTGGGTTAACCTCCGGACATGTAACCACGATGCACCCAGACTCTTCATCAGGTACAGAAAACAGGTGCTAAGATAGGGTTTTCAGAAAAGTTAAATGGTGTAAAGTACACTTCCAAAAGGCAGGGGTTCATTGTATTGGTGATTTACATTTTAGGTTTTGTTAGAAATTTGATATGAACTAATGTAGGTGAAGCTACCTAGGACATAGTAGCTCTAAATAAAAATAATTTAAAAGATATACACTGGAAAGGAAATATGAACACATTGATACTTTACACAGTATGCTCCTGCCAATAAGTAGCCATTAATAAATCAGGCTCAATGTTCAAAGACTGTATACTGTAACCTTATATATGTTGAATAAAACTTAATATATTTTTGGAAAGCCAAAGTACAAAATACAAAATAAAACCTTGTACTACTAACTAGTAAGAATGAGAGTACTGAGAAATGGTTTTGTGACATATATTATGGTAGAAAAATGTACAGAACATGGCATTACTTTTCATGTGAACTAAGCAAGCAGTGAACCCTCAAACAGTATTTTCAGATATCGATCTTGACCATTAGAATAGTGTTGTCATTAGAAAAACCAGGAGCTAACCGGAGCAAGGCTGCCTGCCTTCAGTTGCTTAGAACTGCCCTCACCAGGTATGTGGAGTGAAAATGGCTCTGTAGGCTGTTACCATAAATGGCGAAAGACCAATAGCTACACATTAGATGATCAGTTACAATCAAGACCTCAATTGTTACTCACTAAGGCAGGACAGAAAGCACTGTCTTTGTGGAGGATATTATACCACTGACCTTGACGTTTTTCAGAGTCTGATCCCAGGTCCCCAGGCTCAGTAGAAAGTCCAGATACTTGCTTCCTCTCATTTAAACTGTCATAGTTTCATCCTCTATAACCCTCTTTGTCTAATTCATCTTATACCTGATTCCAAAGTAACTATCTTCAAGCTCATGATCATCACACATTGTTTTAGGTGATCATTTTTTATCCAGTGCCTGATATGCGTCAGCATTCAGGTAAAATTTGGAAACACAGAAAATGAAACATAGGAACTACAGAGTCACTGATGGTCTGTTGTTGAAATAAGGCAAGCAAATTAATCACCTCCCTGCATTTCCTAAATGTTATGGTCTGGATAAGCACAAAACATTTTGGTAGCATTTATGGGGTTCCTTAATTAACAATAATTGAGAGTTCCTCCATATCTGTGGATGAATGTCAAGTGTCAAATTCCTCAGCTTCTAACAGCAGTATCATGTTCAAAACTATTATTAGAAAAACTAATTTATTTTGTGTTCATTATAAAACTGATAAGTGTATCCCATAAAATTTCATAACAAAACAGATAATTGATGTAAAAAGGTCACCTAAATATTTACATTAATTGGTTAAAATATTTATTACCTTTATTAACTCAGGTCCAATGACAGTGTGTGTGAGTTTGTGTGTGTGCACATGGATTTATTTTCTAAACAATGTTATTAATTTTTTTCAAGTAAATAAATGTAAATTTACTATATATTTTTTGTTTTTAGTTCCCACAGTTTTAATAGAGATAACTTTTATGGCGATACAACTTACATAGAGTAAAATTCATTTACAGCATGAACAATTGCTTACATGGACACATTTGTTGTAAACCCCCCAGCCAGATCAACAGAGAACACTGCCATCTCTCTGCCCTCCAGAATGTTTCCAGTTAATAAGCTTCTCGTTCAAATGATAGCAAATATTGTGTAGCCTTCTACTGTGAATAAGGAATTTCAATTGAATAAATATACCCTGCTTTGTTTAATTGGCCCACCTAGTTATTTATTAATGGATTTTCAAGTATCTCAAATCATTTATTATAGATATGAAAGGATAAGTTTTCTTAATTTGTTGTATATCAAAATAAAGCTGGGTTTGGGCTTCCTTTATTTGCACCATTCCAGAAGAATGTAAAGATTTCTCCTCACTTCAGAGGAAGTTTAAAATATTAATCTCAATCTCACCAAACAAAAGAGAACTATTTTTAATAACTTGCTAATGATTTGGTCCCTGGATATAACCGGCGAGGAAGATTTGTTGTGAAGGAAAATGAGACATTTTATTTAGAGAAAATGTGTCTCTGGAAGACTAGAGCAAGAAGAAAGAATTCCCCTGAATTTTATCACGGTGGGTTGCAGGGGATAAACTGACATTAGTGGTCCCAGGTACATCAGAAATAATTCCAGAAGTGTCTGAAATGGGAGGAGCTTCAACCTGGTCTGAGTGAGGTGCATGGACCTTAGCGAGTGGCCATGCAGGAGCCATGATTTCAGGAACTTGACACTTCTCACCCAAGCCTACACCTGTGCTTTTCTGTCTGCTGCCTGGAAAAACCCACTTGGACTTCCATCAGTGTTTTGCCCACAAGTGAACTTGTCTGTGCCACAGAACTTCCTGTTCTCTATTGGATTACTGCGTGTGAGGATGCTTCTCTCTCATAATGACTCAGAGAGTAGAGATGCGGGGGAGGACGTGGAATTCCTGAGAAGAGGTTATGCGTATGAACTCTCAGAGATTAAAAGGACTCACAACACTCTTTCCCCCACCCCCCCATCCCCATCCACTCCCTCTTTAACCATCCACGTCTGTTTTGTTTGGTATGAAAAATTTTGCCTTCATTTTTCCTTTTTAACCATGGCCTCATATGATACTGGTCCTCTTTTGATTGACTAGTTTCATTCAGTGAATGCCAACTTTTACATCTCCTCTCCAGTTGGCTGACCTTGCCCCTCCTGGGGATCTTTGCAGGAGGCCTGGTGGCAGAGTAGGTGACAAGTGGCACTGCTAACCCTGAACTCAGCACTTAGAAAACCCCAGCTGCTGCATGGGAGAAAGATGAGGCTTTCTGTTCTGGTTACAGTCCTAGATACCCACGAGAGAAGTCCTGCCATGAGCTCTTGGGCCCCGATGAGTTAGAATCCACTCATGGTTGTGAGTTTGAGCTTTTTTGATATTAGAGGAATAATCGTCATTCATATTTAAGTTAAACAATAGGGGCCACAGACCCAGCTGCCTTACAGCATGTTTAACATTTTTTTCTAGCTATTGCTTTTGTCTTCATGATCTCCAATTCAGTGTTGTGTTTTTTTTTACTTTCCTATCTCTCAGAGTATTTTTGGAGCAGACTGAATTACTTGTTATGTTGATCATAAAAGTTTCTACGAGATGACTCCCCTGACCCCCTATGTCTCTTAGATCACTTGTAGATCACTAAATATAAATTCTTTAGTGAAACACATGTTGCATCTTTCCAATTTAAAAAGCTCAGGTTTGCCAATAACGTATGCTTAAAACATTCCCTGAGATGCTCTTCCTGAAAACAATACCTCCCTTCGATAAACATCCATTAAATACAAGCACATTAAGGACTTTCATTTATTTTCTACTTGGGATAATAAATTTTTATCGTTAATTGCCATCAAGCCAAAGCAAATTTCCTGAGAAATTTTTTATAGCTTGAGAAAAAATTTCCTGATCCTCTACCATCTTTACGGTACAGGTGTACCAACGTGGTGTACAGGTTACATATTGGACTGCGATCTGCATGGTCCACAGATCAAAATCATCAGTAGCTCCCAGGAAGAAAGACTGGGCTTTCTATGCCCATAACAGTCACAGGAGGGCTGCTATGAGGCAGCATGGACTCGACGGTAGTGGGGTTTGTTTTGTCTTTGTTTTTGTCTGGTACCATCGCTTTTGATCTTTGATATAATGGAATCCACTTTTTTGTCATCAGACTGAAAGTTCACCATGCTTTCACAGGCCCTCTGCCAAACATAGTCTTTTGTCATTAGTGTTCAGTGCAGTAAATCTCTTCCGGAGCTGTTCTTGAAATTCGGGTGGGATAGATTCAAGGTCATATTTTGGCTTTCATGGACTTATTCTAATGTTCATCTCCTTCACCTTGAGTCTACATTTAAGAAATTGGTGGTCTATTCTAGAGTCAGGGGCTAATTATCTATTACCTATTACCAAAGTGGTACTTAAGTTGATTTCTATGTTTCCATTAGCTATAAAAAAGCCATTAGCTATAAAAAAGCCATTGGTCTTGCAAAATTCTATCATATGATCTCCAATTTCATTTCTATCACCAAGGCCTTCTTTTCTAACTCCCTCTCCTTTATCTTTTCCCCAACGTTTGCTTTCCAATCGCTGGTAATTACGGATGCATCTTGATGGTATGATCAATCAATTTCAAACTGGAAAGCTCAACCATGGTCCAGTCAATAACCTCCTACACGTGTGAAAGTTGAACAGATGATAAGGAGGACAGGAGAAGAATGGATGAATTTGTATCAAGGTGCCGGTGAAGAATATTGAATGGACTGCAAACTGCCAAAAGAACAACCAAATTCTGTCTTGGAAAGAGAACAGTCTCAATGTTCCTTAGAGACAAGGATGGTCAGATTTCATCTCACATATTTTGGTCTTGTCTGAAAAGACCAAACCCTAAATGAGGACATCATGCTTGGTAAGATACAGGGACAATGCAAAAGAGAAAGACCCTGGACAAGAAGGATGGACCCAGTGGCTACAATAATGGGTTTAAACGTTAGAACACCTGTGAGGGTGGCACAGGACCAGGCGGTGTCTCCTTCTGCTGTCAGTAGGAGACTACTTGAGAGCACCTTACCACCATGCCCCACCCAATCCCAGGGTGCTTTTACAGTGATCGATCTACAAGGAAACATATAGAAACCTTGCCATGTCCCCTTTTACAGAGTATCCTGGTTGTGTTTTCACTAAGACTTCTTTGTTCATTTTTATGGTCACCACTTGTGTAGTCAATATGCTTTGCTCCCACCACACTTCAGATACATGCATTCTTCTATACCATTTATATGAGACATTTGAAAAGACTAGATTGCGCCAACTGAAAATGGATCAAGTTATAAAAATAGGTTAGACATGACATAGCGCCCGAAGAAATGAATTACAATGTAGTAAAATTCAAATAAATGGCATCCATTCAATGTGAATAAACAGATGTGAGGTCCCTTGACAACATGAATATATTCGCGAAGGTAACTGCCCATTCTCTTAGGGATGATTTCTTATTAGTTTATTAGTTAATTTGAAATTTTATTAATTAGTTAATTAGTTAATTTGAAATTTTATTTAGAATAAGACACTCTTCCAGACACTGTGGTTACAGTAGCAAACAGGCTTCCTGCACTCAACCAGCATATCTTCTAGTGGAGAAAATAATATAAAAGTAAGCATTAATATTAATCAAGAAGGATAGCTTGACATCTTCTACACAGCACTTATCATGGCCCCTTAGCATGACTCCAGAGATCAAGATGCCATATTTTTCTCTTTTTTTCTTGTAACAATATTTTATTGAGACAGTTTTATTTAATAAGGTTTATAACTGTTCTCTTGAGTCTCCCCTTGCCTGTCTTCTCTCCACACCCATCCACCCATCAGATGACACTTCATAAGTGCTGCATAACTGCCAGGGTGCTTCCCATGCCCCTCATGAAGAGACAGATCCTCCTAAGATTCCCAAGACTCCTGGTATCAGCAATTATATTCTGATATGGTGTTCGCCCCCCCCCCCCCACCTAATGACATGCATCTTCTCTATCAGGTCTACAAACTATACTCCATTGTTCTTCCCTAAGACGCCGTGCCAGAAAGGTATCACTTCTTCACTCATCTATGTACAGTTGCATTTGTTTTCCCTTTAGCTGTCAGCATAGATTGTACTTTGACAGGGGTGCTTTCATATGCACGCTTCCCTTTGGTGCCATAGTTTTACTCCTATAATATCTAATTACATTTTGCTTATACATTTTCAAATTTTCATGTTTCTTCACTAAACTATAAGGTAACAACTGCAGTGGGTCTTATCTGGTTTTGCCCAGTATCAAATCCATAGCACCAGGAATACTGCCTGCCATTGTAGTTTCTTAAGTGGATTATAACTACTTTCATACTTCCCCATGTTAATTTAGGACAGAGAACATCAATCTCTTAGAATATAAATGTGAATAGTCGATTTCTTTACAAAGTAGTTTTGTTCCTACGGGACTTGGAAGTTAGAAATGTATTTTCTAGTTGTTAGAGTTGTCTTTTTTGTTTACCACAAAACTAGCACCCGAACCCTAAGTCACATTTATAAAAGTAGCACAGTATTTGTCTAGAGGCAGAATCCATAAACTTGCCACATTAACCTTTCCTTTCTGCTTTCCAGACTAGTTCTCAGCTCTCACCAAACCCATTGTCTGACCAGATTACTAGAATTTGAAAATAAACTTCACATTCAACTGCCCCCACTGATTTATCCTTTGAGACTCTCCACATTGATCAAATAGAGTTTAAAACTCCAATTCCCACTATTATATAGGGATAAATACATACATATGTGCACACATATATGTAAAATCATAGAGACCTTTATTATCAAAAAGTGAAGCTATTATTTCCTCACATATATTTACCTAGGTCTATGCACTTCTAAGGACGAAATGTCTCTCTCTCTAAGCCTTCCCCCACCACGTATCTACCAGAGGATTGTACTGTGGTGGCTGGGTGTTGCTGTGATTCTGGAAGCTAGGACACTGAGTCACCCTGCTGGATGTCACCCAAAATTGAACAGGTTTCAGTTGAATTTCTGAACCAAGAACAGAGGATGTAGAAGTAATAGGCTGTCCATTTCTGAGGAACTGAAAACCAAGTGAATAGCACTGAAATGTTGTCAGATATGGAAAAGTCATGGTTATCAGCAGAATGCTATCAGAAATAGTTCCAGGAAATGAGTCCTCAGGTCAGGACACACTCCAAATATGAACAGGGATCTGCCTTCTCAAAGAGTTCATGTAATGGCATGCATGAAGTCAAGTCTTTGGGATCTTCTTTTGCTGATGGGCACAATTCAAAAGGAAGAACAAACAGCTACAAAAATTTTAATTATTGATATGGGAATCTAGGAATTTGGAATTGGTCAAAAATGGAATGCACACACACACACAAATGGAATACACAGAGATCAATATCCTCAACATTTGTGTGTTGAAATGAATTAGTATTGGCCATTTTGAATCAGGATATCATATGGATATTCTGCTGAGAATTATAGATTCAAGAGGAGTGGCAGCATATTCATCATTCAAAAGGATGTTTCCAACTCTATCTTGAACTACAGTGAGAGAATAATATTTATCTGCATACAATAAAATGCAGTCAATACAACTACTGTTGAAATTTATGCATCAACCACTAAAAATAGGGATACTGAAATGGAAAGGTTGATCAATGTCTTCAGTATGAAATTGGTCAAATATGCAATCAAGCTGCATTGATAATTACTGACTATTGGAATGCAAAACTGGAAACAAATTGGAAAAAAATGGTAGAAAATATGGTCTTGGCAATAGAAACAAGGCTGGAGATCACGTGATGGGATTCTGCAGGAATAATGATTGTTCATAGCAAACATCTCTTTTGAAAAATACAAAAGGTTACTTTACAGGTGGATTTCTCCAGGTAGAATACACATAAATGAACTACATCTCTGTGAAGAGGTGATGGAGAAGCCTGTTATCCAGAGCAAGCATGAGACTAGAGACCCTGTCCTACTCATGTTGCAAGTTCATGTTGAGGTTGAAGAAAATTAGAGCAAGTTCATGAGCACCAGTGTAAAACGTTGAGTCTGTATATACCACGTGAGTTTTGAGAATATCTGAAGAACAGATTTGATGGATTGAACACTGTGTTAGAGTGGGTTCACTAGAGAATCAAATCCAGTGAGGCTTATATATGTATAAGAAAGCATTTTATAACAAGAGGTAATTATATATCCATAAAATATCCCAGCCCAGGTCAACTCTAAACCACAAGTTCAGTCCTAGGCCATAAGCCCCTCGTTAGACTCACACAGACATACGCAATGATGCAGAATGCAGGGAAATCACAAGTCAGTGGGTAGAGTCACATGGATCCAAGGTTGGAGGAAACATGGCAGTGCTCTGGCAGTTCTCAAAGTCAATAGTTCAGTTCCAGCAGTTATAGAAGTGAAGGAAGAGAGAGCAGGATGTGGTTCCCAGGGTCTTCCTTAGAAGAAGACCATACTTCCAGGAAGGCAGTTGTGAGAATAGAAGAAGATAATACTTTCTAGTTTAAGATCATGAAAAGTCTGGGTTGGGGTGGTACGTTCTCACTAGACCTGTTCAATATTTGTGATGAGCAAATACTCAGAGATGCTGGCTGATATTAAGAAGAATGTTGCATGAGGATTAGAAGAAGGATTATTAACAACCTTTGATATGGAGATGACACAATGGTGCTTGTGGAAAGTGAAAAGGACTCAAAACATTTGCTGATGAAGATCAAGGATTACAACATTCAGTATGATTACAATTCAAGTGAAAGAAGACCAAAATCCAAAACTAGACCAATAGGTAATCTCATAACAAATAGAGAATAGATTGAACTTGTCAAGGATTTTGTCTTGCTTGGATCCACAATCAATGCTCATGGAATCAGCAGTAAAGTGATCAAAAGACACATTGCATTAGGTAAATCTGCTGCACAAATCCTCTTTAAAGAATTGAAAGACAAGGATGTTACTTTGAGTACTAAGGTGCTCCCAAGCTAATCCATGGTATTTTCTTGTGTTTCATATGCATGCAAAAGTTAGACATTGAACAAGGAAGACTAACAGAGAAAGGGCACATTTGAATTGTGCTTCTGAAGAAGAATACTAAATGCATCTTGGACTTTTAAAAGTACAAACTGATCAGGTTTAAAAGTATGGCCAGAAGGTTTAGGGTCAAGGATGGGCAAGCTTGGTCTTATATACTTTGCACCTCTTGTCAAGAGAGCTAAGCCCTGGAGAAGGACATCATGTGAAGAAAGGGAGAAGGACAAGGAAAAAGAGAAAGATCTTCACACAGGTGGATTGACACAGTGACTGCAGCATGGGATTAAGCACAGAAACAATGCTAAGTACAGTGTAAGATTATGCAATGCTTCATTCTACTGTGCACGAGGTAGACCTGTGTTGGAATATACACTGAGAGCAACAATCCTTCCCCAAATAATTCTCTGCTATTTGGTTCGTGCCCTCACAAAAATGGCAGCTGTAGAATAATTGAAGGATTCGAATCATGTTCCTTTTAAGTTTTTATTTGTTTGTTTTCATTTTTCACTTCAGGGAACAGAATGAAGTCTAAGAGGTAAAGTCAGGGCGTTGGGGTGGAAAGGTAAGGTTTCACAATGAAAGTCTTATAGAATAGCCATGGCTGCCCTTGAAGAATGAGCTGATGGATTTTCCTAATGGGGGGTAAATTTTCTCAGTGCACTTTTCCTGAACTTCTCACCAATGCTATTTTCAATTTTATTAAAACTTCTTTATGACAAGCCCTCCTTGTAATCCAATCCTTTGAGAAATTCTTTCAAAATTAACTTGGAAAACTCCAAAGGAATTTCTATAACCTTAGGAAACGACCTCTCTACTTCTCTCCAAAGGTACTACTATTTTGATTGGACCTTCCTATTGAAGGCACCCAAAGGCCACTAATAGAGTTGTATTACTGAGTGTACCTGTGACATCGTAGAGCCATATTATCCCATCCAAACACTAACCAGACCCGACCTTGCTTAGCTTCTGAGATCAGACTAGATCGGGTACATCCAGGGTGGTATGGCCAGACATATTCAAACATGTTTTGTTTGGGATAATCCTGTACAAATATGAACGGAAACTCTTGTGGCAAAACTACTTGACTCATTCTTTTATCTCAAGAATGTATCTCGAATGCAAACATAAAATCCAGTCTTGCATCCATCAAAAGCTAGGAAGTCACAAAAAGAAGCAGCAATATAAAACAAATAATTAAGAGAAATTAATAAATTAAAAATTACTGAGATCTGAAATGGATGTTCGAATGAACAGATTCATTAAAACTATTACCCTCGTCGAATTCCACATGTTCAAATGGTTACGTGTAATAGGAAACACATAAAAGATCAAAATTGAGCATTTAGATCTAAAACTGAGAATGAGATAATAAAAGACATTCATATCACCTTTCTGTGACAGCATTGATTCCAACTGGCAGGCACCCTATATAACAGAGGAGAGCTGGCCTTTCGTGTTCCTGAGGTTGTAATTCTTTATAGACGAAGGCCTCCTCTTTCCCTTTCAGGACCACCAGTGCAATTTGACCTTGTGGCTAGCCGTCCAACAGGTAGCCCACGCTGCCACCAGGGCTTCATGAAAGGGCAGTGGAAGTGATTCAAGAGAGGAAGTGATTCAAAAATTCAAAAGATATTTAGTGAACCAGAACCTATATCAATAGAAACCATTTGAAATGGAATGCAGACAGAAATGGCTTTCCAAAGAAGGAACAGTGCATCAGTGCATGTCCTCCAGGTTCTCAAAGAGGAGCAAAAATGAAAAAGTAGGGAGTAGAATTGATATTTAAAGAAATAATTGTTGGAAACTTTACAGATTTCATGAAATCATTAAAGCCACAGATTGAAACATGAGGAAAATGATACCATATGATAGCATAATTTTATAATAACATTGATCAAACTAATGATGAGGAGAAAATATTAAAAGTATCCAGATGAAAAAAAGAAAGGTTAATAACCGAAGAATCGCAGTTCTCATCTGAATATGGAAATGAGAAGACATAATAGGGAAAGCCTTTAACCACCGAATGTTAAAAAAACAAACAAAAACCATCAACAGAGTCTACACCAAGCGAAACTATCTTTCAAAAGGGAAACTGTTATATTTGTATGTTTGTGTAAAAACTGTGTAGGCCAAAATAAACAACATGGAGTAAAACATTAAACATGGGTGCGTCTGGATATGGATTATTTAGAATATAGAGCATTTTACTATTTTTTATTTTTTCAGCTTCTATGTAAATTTGAAATTATTTCCAAATAAAAATTTTCAAAATAAAAATGGTGGCAAAACAAGGGATTTTGGAAGTATAAGCACAGGTGTGTACATATGTAAATATGTTAATCCACAAAAATAGAGATATTGATCTCTATATACATCTAAATGACAATACACTGAGGCAGTGGACAGATTTTCTGGGCTCTGTTCATACGCTCCCTCACTGGTCTAACACATCTGCAGTCTGAGATGTTCACTTTCCCAACACATTTGCTGAAGACAAAACAGGTGCATAAGAAAATGCGGTGAAGATGGCAGGTGGTGGCCAGCTATTAAAAGCTATAATGCCTGGGTTCTTAAAGGCTTGATGCTAAACAAGCAGCCATTCAGCAGAGAAACATTAAGTTCACGTGGAAGAAGTACACCTCCATTGTGGCCATGAGAAGTCATCCGAACTGGGTAATGGGCAACAGAAAGCCCATAACAAACAAAAACGTCTTGCTGAGAATGAGGGGGGTTAAAGCCGAGATCTAAAGGCCATGTCTAGACAATGTAACCATCCCCCCACAGAGGAGCCACTGGGAAGAGATGAGTCAACCGGGATGCCGTAAGGCATCAATACAATGCACACTATTTCTCTCGAGGCTTCCTCACCTCCACTATCATGACCCTGGCTAGCTTCTCAATTCAGACTGGACCAGAACATCTACACAGGTGTAGCTAAGAGATGGGGACTCACGGCACAGGGAATCTAGGAACAGGTTTGGGAATGGTGATACCAAAAGAGTGGGGGGGGGGTGCAGAAAAAGGGGAAAGAGAAAGGGACAAAGGGGGAACCAATCACAATGATGCATACATAACCACGTACCTCTCTCCCAAGCAAGGGAAAACAGAAAACATGGGGAAAGGGAGACAGCGGTCAGCATGATATATGAAAATAATAATGATTTATAATGGATTGAGGGGTTATGGGGTGGGGCAGCTGATACCAAGGGCTTAATATAAAGCAAATGTCTAGAAGATAATGAAGGCAACATGTGTAAAGATATACCTGATGCAATCGATGTATGGATTGTGATCAGTTGTAGGAGTCCTCAATAAAATGATGTTTTAATTTAGAAAACCAAATAGCACCATATCTCTTCCCCAGTAATGACCTTGTGGGGGAAATTCTGGGTCATTTCACAGGCATTCTTTCAAAGCACAGCATGTTTCCACTCTATGTTCTTTTTTCCTGGTCAACCTGAACCCAAGAAACAAATTTCAATGTGATCCTTCTCATTCCCAAATCTTCCTTTAAAATTTGCTGAACTGAGCCCCTGGGTAGCCTTCTCTTCAGTGATCTGCTGTTGGTCTTTGAGCAGAAGTGCATGAATTTTGTTGACATTTTCATCTGTTCAGGAAGTCGACAGATGTCCAGAATGAGGTTTGTCATCAAAGCATATTTCACCTTTTTTGAAATGAGAAAATCACCCATCCCTGAGGTGTTTTTTTTTTTCCCATAGCACTGTCCTTGTAAGCTGAGTTTAACATCACAACCATTTCTGTGGCACTTTTCCTGAGGAGGAAACAAAATTTCACTGCCACACACTGTTTTCTTAAATAGGCCATCACAAAAAAACAAGGTTAGAGTGAAGCTTCTTTTACACAAAACAATTCACTGCGACCAGAGAGAACCTTTCCAGCCAATACCCGTGGTTGCACTAACTCAGAGCAAACTGCTTGGTGCTTGCTTAGTGGAAAAAAATTGCATATTATGAAAGTTCCATTCAGTGGAAACTTTCTTCCATTTAGGGGGGGGTACCCCCATGTATATCAATAAAAATGACCTCTCAACTCAAGGGGTAAATGAAGGTACTTCCAGAAAAGAAAAAAGTAATTTGTAAAAACAAGACCAGACTTAGAAAATTAATATATATTAATGAGATTACTGTGGAGAAAGAATTCACCACAGCGGCGGAGAAATCCGAGATCATCCTACAGAACACCCCCACAACACTGAAAGTGTCAGTTAATCCATCAGAGAAATAGAGGAGGAACACATATATCAATAGTTTTGTTAACAGTAAATAAATAAAAGGGAAATAAATCAAACACAAGCACAGAAAAATGACAGCAAACAACCTGTGTGGAGTGTTAATAACACTGGAGGTCAATAGTTTAAATGCACCATTCAGACACAGACAATGAAATGGGATTGGTGAACAAGACCCATCTCTGTACTACTGACAAGTGGCACCATAAACTCAAGGAGAAAAAGAGACTGAACAACAATGGGTGGTTAAACTTCTGCCAAGTCAATGGTAACCATAAAAAGGTGGGATTGGCAATGTTGGTACGTGATAAAATAAACTTCAGGACAAATAACATAATGAGAGACAAGGAAGGACATTAGGAGTCAAAAATAGAATAGACCAGGAATACATAACCATAATAAGCATATATGCATCCAAGGAAAAGATGTGAAACATATCAATCAAAATCCTCAGAGTTGAAGACAGAAATAAACAATTCAACAATCAAAAGAGAAAACTTCAATATACCACTCTCAAGGGAACACAGATTTTTCAGGAAAGAAGCTGAAAAAAGCTAGATAGCCAGCTCAATGTTATAGACATTTGCAGAGCATTCCACCCAATAATAATATAGTATATGTTCCTTTGCAGTGAATGTGGTACATCAGAAGGGATACGTAATAAAAGTCGGAATTGCTCTGGACAATGCAGACTTTTGTAGTTCACATTTTCCCCACTAAGTGAGCATTGAGCAACTCACCCTGAGTTAGTACTTGCAGTGGTGTCAACTGGGAAGGTTGTCTGTTGCAACAGTGACTTTTTTTTTTGAAAGCAGTGTCACTTGAACATGACCTCTTTTGTGATGGTAGATTTAAGAGAATGGCATGCAGCTGTGAAATTCTCTTTCCTGATAGGAAAAAATGCTGCAGAAACTGTTGTGATGTTGAACATAGCTAACGAGAATAGCACTGAGGGAAAAAATTAAGTGTATGATAAAATAATAACAATTATAAATTATCAAAGGTTCATGAGGGAGGTAATTGGGAGGAGAAAATGAGGAGCTGATAGCAAGGGTTTAAGTTTAAACCCAGTGTTTTGAGAGTGATGAAGGCAACAAATGTACAAATGTGTTTGACAAAATGGATATATAGATTGTGATAAGAGATGGCACAGAAATGGACAATGTTTATTTCTACTGTACATAGAAGTTCTATGAGTTGGATCTCACTCAAGGGAATCTAACAACAACCAGTAACATGGAGAGCATATTGAATGACACAGGAAACACCAAGAAATGATGGAAGCAACACATAGATCCACTGTATAAAACAAATTGGTCAATGTTTATCAATGAACCTGGGGCTTCCACTGTCAGTCATAGCCTTCTGTAAAGCAGCTGTTCATAATTTAAGCTCTCATATTGTTCTTTCCTTCAGAGTTGAGTTTATTATTTTCAATCTTTGGAGCACACAGGCTGGCATGCTCCTTCTGTGTTTATTTCATTGACCCCTCACTTAAATGGCTGCCTGGGTGAAGATGATAAGCCTTTAAGACCTCAGTTAGGCTCTATTCTTTCTGTTTCCTGGGAACCACCTAGGTTTTTTTACCACAGTTTGCTGCAGCATTCATAAATTCAGTGATGGTTTTGTGAAGGCGAATATTAAGTAGGGCCTCCATCAGATCTTCACTGTCACTTTAACTGACCTTTTTATTTCTTCAAAAGTGATATCAATATCACTACACAACTCATCTGATTTACTCATTACTATTTAATGTGCAAACCTACTTTCAAGATGATGTCAGCATTTGGGTGTAATATACTGAGAGTCATACTTTGTCTTTCAAGCACTTTTTAAATTTTCTTAAGCTTAAATTTGAACAATTGATGGTGAGTCCCAAAGTCAGCCCTGGTCTGGTCCTGACTGATGAGACTGAGCAGCTTCTGTATTTTTCCCCACAGATATAGTCAATTTAACTCTGTGTAGTCCTTTTGGAGAGGTTAACTACTTACAATATGTATAAATACAAATGTATAATCACCATTTATGTTGTAATCAAAATGTGTTTGAAGTTTCACAAAACTCTACCATGAGATCTATATCATTTCTGTCACCAAGGCCAAAATTTCCAACTATTGATCATTCTTGTTTCCAACTTTGACACTCATCACCAGTAATTATCAATGCACCTGGATTGTATGATTAATTTTGGAATTCAGAAGTGAGTAAAATAAATCATTTTCATTATCTTTGGTATTAATGGTTGATGCATACATTCAAATAGTATTCACATAAAGTGGTCTTTCTTTCTTATTACTGACAGCATGATACTTCAAAATAGATTTTGAAATCTTCTTAGCAATGTTTATGATACCTTTCTTCTTCAATTTGTCATTCCTAGAATAGTAGGTTGTATGTTTGTCGAATTTTAAATGGTCAACGACAGTCTATTTCAGCACCCAATCCCCATATATTGATGCACTGCATTTCATTTTTATGAATGTCAGTTTTTCCTCGATGTATATTCTGTACAATTCATACTGCAATTGTAAAATCAGTAAACAAAGGTTCTGGATCATCAAGATACCTTGAAGAGTCAGCTCTTTCACAGTCATATTTTGAGTGCCTTGCCACATGAGGAGCTTATCTGTTATTATATCAGATAATGTTCCATCTCTCTTTCTTTACAAGATTTTTATCTGTCCAATTCTTTTCAGTAGAATTTGCCAGTTCCTCTTTCCTAGTCTATCTTAATCTGAATGCTCTGCTGAAATCTGTTCACCATGAATAGCCTACTGGCATAGGAAATATAAGTGGTAAACTTCCAGAAACACACAAACTACCATGGTATGACAAACTGAAAGATGTGTGGTGGTTTCAACTTTATGCTTTGGAATTTTATATTGATTTGTTGACATCCACTCTTTCTCACTTAGTGCCACCTTCATTGACATAGGAGGTCAAAGCTTAAACCGTACATAGTCATAGCACCTTATTAATACATTTGTCTTAACTCCTGAAGCAAAGGAATGGAGCAGTGCTGTCTTACCCATGGTCACCCATTGCTTCCCCACAGTCTTGGCCAAGGGGAGAATGGGGAGCTGTGAAGGAGAAGCTGCAGGGTTTGCATGTTGCTTGGCAAGTCAGTTTTCATGGGTTTCTTTCTGCCTGCTATGCTTCATTTCACAGAAAATTCACTTCCCTGTGTCTTCATTTTCCCCATTACAAAGAAAGAAGACCCTTTATTTCATATGTGGCCACTAGGGTGAAGAAATGACAAGGTTTAATCATTTCATTTACTTCCCGATCTACACCTATTCCAAAATCCATTGCAATTTACAAGAAACAAAAAGTGTATAATTTCAAGATTGTCAACTCCCATAAGTCTATACATTAGAGTTAATCAACTTGTGCCCATATGACTATAAGTATTCTTATGTGTTTAATTTGTGAATCATTTCAGAACGCTGCGGAAAAAAAATTAATGAAAATGACCGGAAACTAAGTTTAATTAGTGACTTGTAAAAGTCATTGGGGAATCCTTTATTGGTGCTGTTGGGTCAGACTGCTAAGCTAAGCTTAAGGTTGGCAATTCCAAAACCCGTGTCACTATGTGCTCCCAGATAGACTGACAGTCTTGGAAACACAAGAGAAAGTGCTCTAAATCAGCATGTACCGCGGGGTTGTGCGTTGGAGTTTTGTGACCAAGGAAAGCACTAGTAATAGAGTGGTTTCTGGGCTCTAGTGAAACTAAAAGGTTGTCAGTTTGAACCTATCAACTACTTTAAGAGAGGAAGATGCAATAGTGTACTGCCCTAAAGATTCTTTCTTGAAGACCTCATGGCGTCATTCCAGGCTGCACCATGAGGTCACTCTGAGTCACAGACAGTTTTGTTTCAGTTTGCTTTGGTAAAGCCAATGAGAATTCAATTTTGTGAAGATCCACCTGCACTATTAGATCTTTTAACTTATTTCTAAAATTTATGAACCCCTCAAGCCATATCAAATACTTTCTAATTAGCATTTCTATTTAATACTTTCTATTTAGTTCCTCTGGATATTGCTGATTGACAAGTATTAGGTAGAGATTTCTTCACTTGAGGGAATTTTTATGTATTTTGAGGGGAGGGTCTGAAATTAATTACTGTGCATATAAGAAATGATTTTTAGTGCAAAGAGAATTAGCGTGGATACATCATTTGTAATTCTGGTTTTGTTCCTAACCATGAATGTCACTTTAGCTATATGTGCTATTTATTTATTGGGCTCATCTTTGTAAACTAAGAAAGGTGTAGAGAAGAGAGATGGGAGGCACTCATTTTAGGCATTACTGATGAAGCATTGAAGTCTTTCCTATTAGACTGATACATTGCTTTCAGATTTCTTTCATGATAACATCTCTCAAGATTCAATTTCTACTGCAGTCTATTGAATGCATAAGGAGTCCCGGTTTCTTTTGGGGGGGGGGGTATCACTGACCTCGGGTAGGTGTGGTAGGCCCCTCCTTGCTCCTGGAGAGCTGCTGCTGGATTTGAACTGCCAAGCCAGTGGGCCACAGTCCCACACTCAACCACTATGCCACTGGAGCTCAGCCCCGAGTTCTAGTTTCACAGGTTATGCCTGGGGCTGAAAACCACAAGATCAGAAATTTGAAACCACCAGATGCTCGCAGGAGAAAGATGAAGCTTCCTTTTCCTGTAAAGATGCACAGTCCAGAACCCTACTGGGCACATCTATTCTGTCCTATAGGGTTTCTGTGAGTTTGAATGGACTCGATGGCTGTGAGTCTTAGTGCCTATGTGCCAAGCGATACTTTTAAATGCTTATGTGTACCAAGCAGTGTTTTAAATTCTTCCTTGTGTTATTCTAATGATGACATACCTCTGTGAGGTAAGAGCAACAATCTTATTCTTCCGACGAGGACCATGTGGACCCTCATCCACACATCATCAAGGGAGAGGAGGTGAAATCAAGTTGCTCATGCCTTCTGCACTAAGCCACATAGCTTTTGAGCTCTTTCCATTTTGTTTCAACCCAAACACTATGATTGCTGTGAAATATATGACTCAAACATTTGACAGTAAAAAAGTATTGTCTGTTTTGAGGGGTATTGGTGTTTTTATGAGGTGACTCACAGCTGCATTTCCAGGACCTGGCACCACATCTGGCATGTAATGGACACTCAGTAAATATTGATTGAATGAATGAAAGATATCATTCGTGTAACCACAGTATTCCTATACATATTTAAAATATGCTTCAAAATTGCCCTTCTTTCTGTGATATGTCAATTGACTATTCCTTCAAGTCGCTGGGGGTCCTTCTCCCATGCAGTCTCGCTTGGTTTTGTGTCCAGTGTGCCCTCACAGTGCTTTCCTAGCTTGGTGTTTATTCTCATTGTAACCACCTCTTTGGATCTCAGATGTAAAGGACCAACCACAGGCAAGCCTCCTTTGCTGGAAAAGCAAGGATGCTTTGCACAAACCAACTGCTTTCTCGCAAGAGAAACAGCCTGCAATGAGGGTGGTCACTTGCCAAATTGGGAAAAGCCTTGACTGAGTGAGGAACAGATGCTCTTGAGGATAATTAGTAGAGCCTTGCAGTGACCGAGGTGGTTATTTAACTAAAAAAGGAAACAGTAAAGATCCAACATTGGATTATGTTGAGGGGATTTCATGGTGAGTCACTGAAGAGAACTTAACAGTGACACAAAAAGAACAAATTAGTAAGCCAGCGTTTACAGTCAAATCTATACAATTAGTGTGTGAGTATCTTAAGACCCATGGCAATTCTCTCCTGAATTTTTCAGATGTAACAGAATAAAAGAATACCCAGTTTACCTGAATTATAAATGTTAGCCATATAAAATACTTTCTAATTAGTATTTCTATTTCTTATCCTTTCTAATAAGTATATCATAGAAATAATAGCATAAAAGCCTCAAATAATCAGAAAAGTATTCAAATTTGGAACATGCCTAAAAATGATATTTTTAAAAACAGATCATTAGAACTGATTTTTGAAAGTTGCCTTTAAAAGTTTCTGAAATTGCAGCAGCATTCTAGGAGCAAGGCTGGGCCTCCCACTCCCACCAGAGGGCAGTGATGCCCCTCCCCCTCCCCAAAAAAAAACCCACAAATATTAAAAAAAAGTTTCTGAAATTACTATCTGGTAATCATGACTTTTGAGGCAGTTATATTTCTCTAAATGTTATTTCTGAATCTATGTATGACTCGTATGTACACCTAGAAATAATGGGAATGAGACTGTACTGATAATCATTATAGTGTGTAAGGAAAGTGATAAGGTAGATAGGGAGCAAATATGTACCCAACAGAAAAGTTACTAGCAGGCTTTCAAGAAGGACTAAGAGAAGAAAAAGACCCAGAGGAATCCCTGGCCTCACTCCTTGTTGCTAGCTGTCAGTAACTTCCCTCTGTTCCTTTTGTACACGTCCACCAAGCCAGGACTTGGTGATTGTTCCTTCAGATATCATTCTCTACAACTTGAGAAATAAAGTGCCTCTCATGCATATGATGAATTCAGAGTAGGTGACCAAACAAGATGGAGCTGTTGTTATTATCTTAACTGGAATTGGGTATTTATTTTAATTAAAATTATTCAATATCAGAAGTTGTACCAGAATGGAGAAATAAGAGAGTTCATTTCAAATTACCTCTGAAAAATTCTGGTATTAGACACAGGCATATCAGTCATCATATGCCAAGGTATTCTCTACTAGATGAAGCAGTGATATCTGATAGGCTCAAAATCAATTTGGAAATTTTCTCAATACATTATCAAGCTGACACATCTGCCCCTCCCTACCTCCTCAACCCTCCTCAACTGACAGCTCCTGGTCCTGGTTTAGCTGGTATTTTAGACACTACTGTGTAGCATTCCTAAGCTCTCTCTAGTTAGATCTATTTCCAAGGAGACCCTTACCCCCAAACTGTTCATTGCCTGCCTATCATCCAACAACACACTTAAGCATGTATACAGTGGATGCTGAGTACAGGTTATCATATGGATCCCAAAGAAACAAATTCTGTCTAGAATAAATCATGAGAGCATGGAAAATATATTCATCTACTCTAGAACCTATAAAGTGTTATAGTGAGCTCTAGGAAAACCTGAAATTAGAAAATAAAAAGGGAAAAATGGAATTTCTCAACAGGAAGAACTGAAAACAAATTTAATTCTCAAGGTGAGATTGAAAGACTTTTAAGCAATGTATTGATTGACTCTGGAAGCAGCAACAGAAGATGAAAGAGAACAGGGGGTAGCATAAGATAAAGAACTGACGGTGCCAAAGCGGTTAAAAAAATGGAAAGCATTGGCAGAAAAAAAAATCTCCAGGAATGTATTAAAGATCAATTGAAATGTTTCAATGGATAGAAACAATGTTGGAAACACTTGTCTGTATCAAGAAACTATGAACATAGGCTATCTGTCCAATTGATTGGAAGAGACCCAGGAGATCTAACAGAATTCAGGAATTATCAAGCAATTAATTGCATTCATACTATTCACAAGCAAAATTTTGCTGTGGATAATTTTAAAGTGGTTGCAGTAATCTTTTATTAGGGGACTACCAGAAGTTAACTTGAGTTCCTAAAAAACATGGAATGAAATATACCTCTGCTCATGTCAGATCTATATGCATTTTTACTACAAATAGAGAATAACAGAAAGGTGTTTACTTTGGCTTTATTCACTACAAAAAGGCATTAGACTATATCATAGCACATTGTTGATAACTGACCAAAATGGAACATTCAAAACACAACATTGTGTTCATGCAGAACCTGTACATAGACCAACTCACAATAATTTGAACAGAACAAGTGGATAGTGTATGGTTCAAAATCAGAAATGTGCATCACAGTTGTATCTTTTCACCCTGTTTATGCAATCTTTTAACTGAGCAAACAATTTGAGAAGCTGGCCTATATGAAAAAAAACAGCATCAAGATTTGAAGAAGAAGTACTAACAACCAGCCACAGGCAGATGTCAAAATGTGCTTGCCGGAAGTGAAAAAGCCTTGCAGTATTTACTAATTAAAAACAAAGTCTATCTTACACATACCCATAAAGAAAACAAAAATCGGGGCTGAGCCCCAGTGGCGTAGTGGTTGTGCATGGGACTGCAGCCCACTGGGTTGGAGGTTCAAGTCTAGCAGCAAGGCTGGGCCTCCTACTCCCACCACCAGAGGGCAATGATGCCCCCCCAAAACAAAAAGAAAATAAAAAGAAAACAAAAATCCTCACAATTGAATCAATAAGCAGCAGTATGATAAAACAACCAAAAAAAAAAAAAAAGGCTGAAGTTGTCAAGAATTTCATTTTACTTGAATCCGCCAACTATTCCTACAATAAGAGTCAAAATATCCAACGGTGTATACTTCATTGGGCCAACCTGCTGCAAAATACCTCTATAATGCATTAACAAGAAGATGTCACTTTGTAGACCAAGGTCTTGAGCTTGTGTACTTCTTTGACTATGAGCATTTGTGTTTTCTTTGAGTTACAATCCATCACAAAGACTGCAGTCTTTGACTTTCATCAGCAAGTACTTTCAGTTCTCCTCATTTTCACCAACCATGATTGTGTCGTATGGATATTGCAGGCTGTTAATAAGCCTTCCTCACATAATGATGCTCAATTTTTCTTCCTATGATCCAGCTTCTGGATAAATGAAGCAAAGATTGAAGCTGTCAAAGATGTTATTTTCCTTGAATCTGCAATCAATGCTTACAGAAGTATATGGCAAGTGGCCAAATGATGAACTGACAAATATGCTGCACAAGACATCTTCAGAGTATTGACGAGCAAGGCTATCGTTTTGATATGTAAGGTCAACCTGAGCAAAGATATGCTATTTTAAATGTTATGTCTGTGAAAGTTTGACAATGAAGAAAGGAGACTACATAAGAATTGATGCGCTTGAATTATGCTGTGGAGGGAGAATACTAGACACAAAAGAACAAATGGACTGCTCAAAGAAAAAATACATCTGTCTTGGAAGAAGTAAAGCCAGAATCCTCCTTAAGAACAAGGATGACAAGACATCAACTCACATATTTTAATCACTTTATTTGGGGAGACCTGTCCCTGGAAAGGAACTTGATGATCAAACAGAGTGTCAACAACACTGAAAGGAAGATTTTGATTGCGATGGATTGTCACAGTGGCTGCAACCATGGAGTCTAACATAACCACTGTGAGGATGACACAGGACCAGGTGATACTGCCTTTCCTTATGTCCCATGTGACTGGGAGTCAGAATCGACTAAATGGCGCTTAGTATCAACAACAAATATAAGTTCATGAATGTTGGACAATGAATAAGTAAGACCACATAATGAATGTTGACTACCACAAGAATAAGCACACCTGTCATGTAGGAACTATAACTAGAAATGCTTGATGATTTGCTTTTGGCTCAGTGCAGTTCAAAGTTTCTTCTTTCAGCATCATGGGGTCTCGCTCATAGGCTACCTCCTGAAATGATGGCGCAACGATTAGTTATTTTTGGAAGAGTCACTTTGTATTTTTCTATTTTCTTTTGATGCTTCCTGCATCAGTCAATATTTTGCCAATAGAATAGTGTAACTTGCAGATTTAATTTTTTTCTTCAGTTCTTTCATATAAGTTATGCTGAGTGTGTTCTTTTTTGGTTTCCTAACCCTAGGTTTGGCACATTTCATGATAATGTTTGCCTTTTTTGTCTTCTCGAGATGCCCTTTGGAATTACTCGGCTCTGTCACTTCATCATTTCTTCCCCTTGCCTTAACTACTCTATAATTAAAATCAAGTTTTAATATCTATTCCTATATCCATTTTAATATTTCCTTTCTTATTAATGGTCATTTGATTTCTTTATGACTGATATTCTGGATATCCTCCCACAGCTCATCAGATTTCCTGTCATTAGTGTCCAATGTGTCCAATCTGTTCTTGAGACATTTTCATAATTCAGGTGGACTAGCCATCAGGTCCTAATTGACTCTCTTGGAGTTGCTTAATTTTCTTCAGCTTCAACTTGGCCCCATTTTTGCTGCTGCTGTTGCATTTCTTTACCATCACATTTCACAGATGTTGTATTTCTGATTTCTGTGTAGTTCATCTGGAAAATTCTTAGTGTATAGTTAGTGGTCTATTTTGTTGTTGAACAGGGTATTTGCTAGGAACAAATTCTTTGTCTTAAAAAAATTATCATGTTGGCTGCCAAGATGTCTTCCTCCAAGTACAAGCCATCGTGGCTGGCTACTCTACCTTCTGCCCTCGACCCAGTCGATTATGACATATCTCGGGAGACCTGGTACAATCAAATTAAGTGGCTAACCATAAGATCCCGGATTAAACAGGAGTATCTGCTTTGGTACAGCAACCCCAACTGCCGAGGACCCATTGAAAGCCCTGCCTTGGTTTGTTGGACCTATGCTAGACCAGCAAATACTATCCCAATTTCCAGCCCACACCCAAGAATTCACTCACAGGAGCTGTGTTTGGCATTGGATCCCGAGTGTTCTAGGGTTACGCTTCCAAAACTGACAGAGACAAGAAAGAAACTTATCCAGGAAGGAAAATTGGATTGAACATTTAACATCTCATATTGTTTGGCAATAATGACTATATATAGTCTTGCTTAAATAAATCTTCTATTAGCCCCTAAAAATTCTATTATGTGATCTCTATTTATTCCTATCAAGTCCACATTTCTGACCAAGTCCATATTTTTCAATCACTATTCCTCCCCTTTTGATTCTAATGGTAATTATCGATACATGTTTGCTCAATTTGAGACTGAAGTTAGTGGTGGAATCCTTCAATTTCTTTATCACTAGCTTTTGTGGTGAGTCCTTAAATTTGAATAATTTATTAATTGGTTTATTTATTAATTGAATAGTTGTACTAATTGGTTTTCCTTGAAGTTGGATATATTTAATCCCAGATAGCATTGTATTTCCAAGATTGATTTTGCCACATTCTTTTTTGCAATGGATATCATGCCATTCTTCTTCATTGTATGTTTCTTGGCATAGCAAAACACTTGATTTTCTGATTCAAAATGGCCAATCCTGGTCCACTTCAGCTCACTAAAGTATTTCCATTTTTGATAACTTCCAGTTGTCTTAGATTCATACTTCACACATTCCAAGTTCTTGTTGTGAACAGATTTTTTTTCAACTGTTTTTTTTTCTTACCTGGATGTGTGCCCCATCAGCAAAGGAAGACCCAAAGGTGTCACGCCCACAGACTTCTACTGCATTCACATCACCATGGTCGACTTCATTTAGAAAAATCATCGCCTTAGCCATATTTCAATAGAAGAGGCCCATCCTTAGGCACTACTTCCAACAATGTTCTCCTTCCATCCATTAGGCCTTCAGTTTCAGACAATGTTGGGAAGTTATACATAAGGGTTTCAGTGGTAGAATCCTCCAAACTGGGCAGATGACTCCTTCCTCATTGTCTTTTCTCATTCTAGAAGCTCAGAAGAATTCTGTTCACTTTGGGTGATCCTGCTGGGATTTCAAATACCAGTGACATAGCTTCCAGCACCACAGCAATATGCAAGCCACCATCATTTGACAAACAAATGAGGGAACTAAAAGAGAGGGCCTCTGGAAACACGGGAACCTCTCCATGAGAGGTTTAGACATAGTGACTACAATAATGAGCTAAAATACAACGCTTTGGGGATGTTATGGGACTGGCAAGTGGTCTGTTCAACTTTACACAGATCTGTGTAAATCAGAACCAGATCAATGGAATCTAGCATCAATTACCAATAGATTTTACCTGCAACAAGAGAACTTCAGGTAAGATGGTTGGTCAGGGTTCTCATCCTTCTAGTACTGGAAGGTCTCATCCTATAGTACCGGGATCTTTTAAAGAAGAACTGACCCATGATGAAGAATGTTATAAGGGAAGTAACCCATCTCTGTAAACTTGGTCAGATTTTAGCATCAGCCTGTGTTTTCACTGCCATGAGTCCCTTATGGACAGGACGAACATCAGTAACCACCATTCACAGGGCTTCACACTGCACGAATCTCCTTTCTGCAGGGCTAAGGCTTCTGTATAACAAAGATCAAACCCATAGAGCCTATGGTATGTGATAATTAAACACTGTACTGGGTTTGCTTTCTGCCTGGAGGGGACCTTCTTAGGGATTTTCTATTTTGCAAAGTCTAAAAGGTGACCATACAACTCCTGTTATTCTAGACCTCGATAATATCTATGAAGTAAGTCCTTAGATATTATAAAAGTTTCTCCAAGACATTTCAAAGACCTAGTGTACCCTCTATTCTGAGATCTCTCGGCACGCTGTTGTTTTAGTCCTTGACTAAAATGCAAATGACATATAATAGTAACATTGTGCTCAAAAAAGGAACCATTTTTCTCAAGTAATAAGTAAAGAAAGACAATTTAAATGACAATCCTTTTAACTTTTACTCACCTTTGCCCATGCTATTTTGTCCTTGTTCATCTAAATTATAACAGAAGGCAGCTAATGTAAATGGAATTCTGAAATAAATGACAAATGTGAGGGGACTGAAGGATGTCTTTAAGGGTTATTTGGACTAAAAATAACTTTTGAGATTCTTACAGCTTTCCTAGGAAGCAATGAAAAAATTCCCTGAAGTGAACTGTATTCCCAACAAGAATAGGACCCTGTTTCTATCAATGTCTTAAGGTTCAAATTGATGCCAAGTAAACAAGACAAAGTTCAGTCCTAGAGAATGTTGCATAAAAATCATTATGAAGTCTATGTGTTTTGTTATGAGGAAGTGTGGCATACTCTTTCTAGAAAAAATGTTCCTTTGAATAAGAGCTTTATAATTTTAACTCATTTTTAATTTCAGATAACGATCGCACATGATATCAACTGAAAGTAGTATTATCTACCAGGAAAGGAGAGACGTGGCTTTGTTCCAGGGGACAGATGATCAATTTTGAGACTATTAGAAGAGAAGCACCATTGTCATCTCCCATAAAGGAATCAGGGACGCCCCCAAGCACCTCCCAATGCACAGGATGATGCTCTTAGTGGCAACCATGAAGGACTAGGTGTTTCTGCCGAGGGGGGGGGGGGCTGTCTACATGGTGTGAATGTTTAACGTGTTCAGCTGCTCCCAAAGTTGGACATTCCAGTCCTCTCGAGGGACTCAGAAGACAGGTCTGAAACACCAGCCCTTCCACACCTGCAGAGCACAGTCCTACTTGGAGTCCCCTGGCGAGCATCACCGTGACTAGGAATTAACTTGATTGCAGCTCCTTTGTTTCTCCCGTGTCAAGAAACCCTACCAGGAAGAAAGCACTTCACTTCCAACGTGACAGACATAAATTTTAAAAAATCAAATGTTCAAAAGAAAGCATTGTGACAGGTGAGAGATATTTGCTTAGCAATGTAGAAAGACCTTCATTTGTGACTATAATTAGATCTATTCATGGGATTTTAAATTGATGACATACTTCAGTCAACGGAGTCTTACAAACTCCATATGCACTGCAAAAATCATGAGGCCATAGTGAGAGAGTTTTCATATGGCATTGGAATCTCTGTTCTGTGGATCCACCTCCAGTTATTGGCTCTGGTGCTAATCCTGGATGAGACTCCAAATGGTGTGGGAAGAGTGGAGTGTGAAAAAGGAGGCTTCCTGCCTGGTCAAGTGTGGACACGAGGGAAGAATCCAGGTTGACTTTCAAAGTTGCACTGTTTAACAGGGTGTCGAGCCATATCCCCTAGAGATTTCCTGCCTCCTCTGCAGTCCAGTAGGTGCAGAACATACAACTCAATCCCCAGAGGGTCTCTTCTCTGGAGCCAAACAAAAGGAAAATGTGACACCGTGATCGCCTCTAACCAAGGGGGCTGGATACACAGCATTTTCAGCTAAGCATTACGATAGACCTCACCCCCACCCTGAAACAGACATTGAGAAAGCGATTTTAATAGCAAGTCACCAGAAAAACCATGTCCTGCCATCTTTTTGTGACCCCTCCTGTGAAGAACTGAAGAGCCTGCATGTGTTATATGTGGTTCTCCTATCACTGATAAATCCCCGCTTTCAGATATCCCCTGGTCCATTAGGACTTTCTAGCTTTTAATGCTTAATCGAATGTTCAAAATATTTTCTTCCTCATTGTCCAATAGCCTGGCCATCTTCACTAAGAATTTGGATGTCCTCCTGGTGCAGCCTGTCTCTATCCCTTGATAAAACTATTTCTCATTTCCTTTAAGCAGAGCCGATGACACTGCCCTATAACAGTACTTGTGCCACTATCTCCAGGCTGATACTGATTCAGTGAGCCTATAGAACACAGTACACTATCCCCAACATCTGTCAAGGCTGCAATCCTTCTGGAAGCAAGCAGACACATTTTGCTTCTACAGAGCACCTGGTGGCTTCCAACCTTTCCATTAGAAACAGCGGGTTCAACTTCTGTACAGCAAGGGCTGCTGCAAGTGTCGATGTGTTGCAATTTTTTTTTTTTTACAAATTTGAAAAGACTGAGAATGAAACATAATCTGTAAGAATCCCTGTATCCTCAAGTATTCTACCAAACCCAAACCCCAATCCCTCTCATTGAGCTGATCTGACTCGTGGCCACCCAGTTGGTTAGAGCAGAACTGCCTCTAGAGGAATTCAAGGCTAGAAATCTTATGGAGACCAGAAGACCTCATTTTCCTCATGAGAAGGGTGAGCACTTTGAATTGCAGACCTTGCAATCAGCAGCCTAACATATAACTCATGACCTGACCAGTGCTCCCTAGGTAGTATCCTAGTCAAATATCATATGATACGGTATGGTATGCAGGGAGAGATGTACAAGTGTGTGGATCACTTATCTCCTTCTTTCAGTAACAGCATGTTTACTGACTGTCCACAAATTAGGCTTGGCTACGGCACCAAGTGTACCCTGACTAGACACACTACAGTCAGAATTCCAGGAATTCTAGTCAAGATGGGAGGCCGCCTACCATCAATAGTTTAAAAAATGAAAGTGTCTTTGCCCTTGTAGAGACATAAAATTATGTGGAGGGGAAACTTCCCTTGTAACCTCTTGATTCTCTTAGAAACCATTCAGTCAAAGGCCAGGTCTTACTGCTGTTGGATTTCTGCTTGTGGAAACATTGCTACAGCACTTAAAACAAAACAAAACCCCAGAGTACACATTCAATTATTTTTGCTCTGCCTTCTTTCCATTTTCTAGAGAATTTACAGATGGTGATATAAATAGAACAAATATATTCACTCAAATTATTAAGAAGAGTTGACAGTGATACTAGCATGGTAGCAGGGAACTTGCTCAGAGCTGTCATCTGGGTGGCATTTGCTTTAATTGCTAGATGAATCAAAACCCTAGAGGAGTTGATGTTTGCTCAATGCCAGCAGAGCACATGGACGAGTCCCAATTGTCATGCTGATGGCACCTTATTGGAAGGTAAGGATAAGAAAATATTACTATTTAACAATAATGATGCCTCCAAATAAGAATTTTGATGAGAAAATAAATGATCACATGTTTTACAAGGATGCTTTGGAATTTTAGCATAATCTGGTTTTATTTGGTTTAAAATGGAGCAGATTTTACTAAAACATTGAAAAAGCATCTCATTCTGATGATATGGTATTAGTGCTGTGAAGAACCTACTTAGAATGCTTTTCCAGAAATAATATCCACTCACCTTTTCTGAAAATATGTATAGGATTTTGAAGAAATGATAGCAATGGAGGTTCTTATTTTAGATATAAAATAGAATGGAATAAATAAGTAAGCAAAGCTACAAGTAGAAAATACATAAATAGATGTCCATTAGATGAAACTGACATATTCAGAGCCTGAAGATTCAAGAACACCATGACATGTCTTAGTATGGCATGTCTTAGGATTATCTTTCTCCCTATCATCCTCTTTCCTGATAGACTGATAGAGATCTAAAACCAAATTCACTGCCATCAAGTGAATGGTGGCTCGAAGTGACCCTGTAGGTCAGGGCATAATTGCCTGTGAGTTTCTGAGGCTGTAACTCTTTACTTAAGTTGTCTTTCTCCTACACAGAGGCTGATGGTTTTGAACTCCTAAGCCCTAAGACACTAGGGCTTCCCTAGAGATAAAGAGATATCGTACAATTTGGGGAATTGGGAAGTCAAAAATGTATAGTAAAGCAATAGATGTGGGACTTCATTCTAAAAACTTCTACTTCAAAGTCCATAGGTCAGAAGAGAGAAAGAGTACAGATTTGAGCAAGAAGAAAAATTCTTACAAAATATAAATTTATCTATTTAGACTTTCTCCTCACAGTCCACACTTCAAATAATCTCTTTTCCAGTGATTACTTGATCACATTATAAAAAAGGAAGAAAAATTAACTAATTTTGTCTGTCAACATTGATAATACCACATTGAAGATAATACCGATGTGATGAGGAGCAATCAGTTTCATATTAATATTTACTATGTATTCTTTAGGTGAATAAAGTCCTTATAGTTTGAATGAGGGTGACAGTGTACATCTTCCTTTACAATCAATATAAAGAGAAAGGTAAAATAAAAGGGAGTAGAAATGAAAACTTTTTCTTTCTTCCTTTAGGCAAGGAAACCTTTAAATGCAGTCACCGAACTCACCCATAGTATGTGAGATGCATTAAATAGTTATTAACTTTAAAATAACACTATAAATATCTTTGTAAATAAAGTTTAAAGCAACTCTGTGACACATTTGATATTTTTACACTCTTTTATTCTTTTACTAGATTTGGAAACTTCAGCTCAGAGGTGTTAAGGGGTTTATATAAGATATTGCCTGGCAAACCTAGCCTGATAATGGAAAATAGAAAACATAGCTTATTTATGCTTCTTATCCAGGTGACATTGGTTCTAGCTACTAAGATACATAGAAAGAGTACTTCAAATATCTTAGACTTGCAGATGCTTATGGAATAAATAAATGCTGTAAGTTAGGAAGCACCAGTAAATAGGTAGCTAGAACAAGCTTAACAAAAGGCTGGGGAAGGTAAAGGTTCCCTGAAGATGTGAGATCCAAAAGATGAATTGCTGTTCCATCAGGAGTCCTGCTCAGTCTAGGCACCAAAGAGGTAGCAACCAAATGAAAGCAGAACAGAAGGAACTTTCCAGAAAGAGCCCAGGATTTTTACCCATAGAAAGGTTGGCACCCTCATACCCCCCCACCCCAGAGAGGCACTGGAAGCCCACAGACGTGAAAACACAGTGGAACATGCCCACTCGGTACAGTGAGTCAGAAGGGACTGCAGAAACTGAAGCTGTGCCAACAGAGAGGCCGCTGACAGTCTGAAATGCAAGCAGTTCCTCTTGCTCAAGTGTGGCTATGGAGCAGAAGAAGGAAGGCACTAGATGAAAGAAATGGTGATTCTTGAAAAGTTGGGCAAATATCATGGGAGCCTTACAGAAGGTTTTAACAACTTCAGATGAATAACTGGAATATTATAATAATATAAAACATTTTTGAAGTTTGTAAGGTTCTGTGTTAGGATAGATTTACCAGAGAAATAAAACAAGGGACACTCATGTATGTATAATAAAGAAATTTATATCAAGAAAGAAATATATCTCATGAAAGCAGACCACATACATAGCTGCAGAGTGGCCAGCCCAGTCCAGCATGGGACAGCTGCTAAGCTTGAGGCCCTTTGTTGCTGGTGCTGGGGAACTGGACAGCCAGAATGTGAACCAGAGGCAGGAGCTGGGAAGACCACTGGCCAGTGGAGACAAAGTTGAATGAAAGGAAAGGAGGGAGGGAGGGAGAGGAGAAGGCAAGAAAGGGGGGGGGGGAGAGTAATCTCCATGAGTAAGACATTTTATAAGCTTTCAATACTTTCTTTGTAAAAGAAGTGCATAATTTAAATTATCTTAATTTTTAGATGGAGTATTGGTTCCTCAGTGAGTTAAGCACTATAAGCCATTCTATGGAAGAAAGATGAGTCTATCTGCCTCCTGATAGTTTGGTTTTTGGTGTGCTATTTCAAAATTACGCTACTTAAGTAGTTATTTTTCTTACCCTTAGTCTGTCCATACAAGGGTACATAAAAAAGTATTGCTACAAAGTCATAGAAACTTTTATTGAGCAAAAAGATAAATGTTAAGTAGCTACTTCTGCACATATCTTCCATCTAAATCTATGCATTTTTTGAAGAAGGTGAATATTTCTCCATAACCACTCCCTCCCTGAACAATTCTGTGCACTTTGATTGATACCACATCAAAACAGCAGCTTTGACATTCCTGAGGAAATCAAATTTTGTTTCTTTTCAATGATCTTTGAGTGTGAAGATCAGAGTTATGAGAAGCAAGATTGGGGATTTGGGGAGGTTGGCAAAACATTCCTTAGCATAATTTTCCAGGTCTTTTTCCTCCCAATTTCAGTTTTCAAATTTTTTAGAAAGTACCTCCCTATAGACTTCTATGTTAGTTCTATGGCATTTAAAAAAATTTACTAATATTATCCCTCTGAAATCCCTACAAAATAGTCCCTATCATCTTCTGTCTCTTTGTCTTGAGTTTAACTGACCCGACAGATTTGCTAGGAAGTCATTTCTTTGATTGGATGGACCTTGCTATTTACATTCCATTGGTGAGTTTAAGTTGCATGCATCCACAGTTAATTACAATTCACTCAGTGAAGTTGTCTTTGATCTTCCTTTATTCCAATCATTACTTAAGAGCTTGATGGAAAGATCAGTTCTTTGAAACAGCTCATCCTCATGCAATGCTTTTGGTATCTATCAAGCCAAAGCTTGCTGAAGGCAGCTGTTCGCTTTAAACTGTGTATGCCAAGCATTGTGAGAGCCCAACTTCAGTTATTACCAGGCCAATGAGAATTCTATGGTGGTGTTCTTCCAGTAGCTGGATGTTAGCTAAAGCTTTTCATTTGTCCAGGACAATGACCTTCCCTTTCATGACTCATCTTTGATGTCTACCTGAACTTCCTTGGATGTTTAAACTATCATTTTAGGTGGAACAGCATTCTGGTAAAATTATTGCAAAGGTTCCATGATTCGGCTTTATATTTGAGATTTTTGTTAAAAATTTGATATTAGCAGTGATCTCAAAATTATCTTTATTCACAGCACAAAAAGTGTCTTCTTTGACAATATTCTAATGCGTTTAAGATAGAATGGGACTTTTAAAATTCATAGATATTCAAAATTAAAAAATAATGAATGTTTTACATGAACTTTGTGAAGCTCATCAATATTACTGAGAGAATTTATCTGCAGCCATCCATGAACCACAAAGACATGCTTAAACATATTTTATTTGCAATAAATTCATACATGTACAAACTGGAATCTTGGTGGTAATAATTATACATTTTCATTTCTCGCTTAAAATTAGTAATAAAAATCAATTAAAATAACATTGATAGCTTAAGATTAGCAATTTATAATAATAAAATTGATAAAAATGTAATTCTCTTTTTCTCATTCAGTTTTCCTTCTCTAAAAAGAATTTGTTAACTTTCTATAATTTCATAAATAATTTTAAGTTCTTAACTCATATAAATTATTTTTAATTATCTGGTTTTTATTTTGCTTGCCTTTTACCTATTGCTCCAAGGAATAGAAATTTCCATAAGATGCCATTTTTAGTTCATACTGCAACACTGAATTTCTCAGTAATTTAAAAGTTAGATAGCCATTCAGTAATTTTAAAAAAGTAAATGTGTGTATCTTGAGGAAGGTTTTGTATGTAAACTATGTCAAAGATACTGCAGAAAACAATATTATACAATGTTTCATAATCTGTCAAAATCAAACCATCAGATTCATTCAAACCTGCCACATGAAGTAAAACGGTTCCATGTGACTTCAAAGACAGCAAAAGCTTATAGTCAGAGATACCTTCCTTTTCCTCCTATAGAGAACCTGGGGGATTTGAACAGCAGGTTTTGTGGTGGGTAGTCTACCACTTAATCCACTGAATCACTGTGACTCCTTAATATGCCTGCTATTGAAAACATTCTAGAACTAGATATACTTGTAGCATATGCAAAACAATGTGCACATGGTATCAAATTATTATAGAAGAAATAGCTGAAAGAAAATAATTCTCGACTATTAATGCAAAGCAAATGAGAAGTCATCCACAAAGCTTCTTCTGAATTCAGTTGCTATAGAGTCAAATACTCAAGTGCTGAGACCTCAGACAAGCTGGTACATGAGAGGTGACACTCACATGTTGGATTCCAGATCAGAGAGAACATGAAGAAGTCAATAAGTGTTTACTTATTTTGTAGCTTCAATTTGGATTATTTACTGACAAAACAATTAACAGGCAGATTCTGAAGGTATTATGTTTACAGAATGATAAAGTGAAAAAGAGAATAGAAATAAAGGCTTAATATCATCACTCACCAAGAATAATCTTTTGTTAACCTTTATAAGCATGTTCTGCTTTGATGAAATATACTAAAGGCGGAGTGCAAACACAAGCAAAGTTTTCTTTATTTTTTTTTGTTGTTTTTTGGGCATCACTGCCCTCTGGTAGTGGGCATAGGAGGCCCAGCCTTTGCTCCTGTGGAGCTGCTGCTGGAACTGAACCTCCATCCCAGTGGGCCGCAGTCCCGTGCACAACCACTACGCCACCGGGGCTCAGCCAAGTTTTCTTTAATTTTAACTGAGTAAAAATTCAACGTTGTTTTTCTTTTTCTTCTGTGAATGCTGTTGAAATGATGCATGCACAACATCATTTCATGCAAATGGGTGATGGTGGAAACTTATGTAACACCAAATGAAAGCTTAGCTTAATAATGGTCCATGAGGAAACACTATTCTTAGGAGTGGACCTTCATGCTCGTGTATTAGACAAGTTCTTTGAAAATCCACTACCATAAACCTTGTCTAAAAATAAAAAGAAAGAAAAAATAAATAAATTGTTTCATCAAAATGAAAAACATTTCATTTCCTCATCCAGGCAAGGATGTGAATCTACAAATCCAAAAGATTCAGAGAACTGAAGGAGGATAAGCCCCAAGAGAGCTGCATCAGCAGGTATGATAGTGAAGCTCTCAAAAGTTCAAGAGAAAGAGGGAATCCTGGAAACAGAGTGTAAGAGGCAAACAGTTGGATACAAATAATCTCCATTCAGATGGACTGCCAATATTTCCTCAATATTCCAAATATTAGACCAAAATTAAATGGAATTTTATATGGAAGCTATTTAAAGAAAAACCAAATCAAACAAAAATACCCAGGAGTATCATTTCAGTAAAACTATCAAGAATAAATGTGAAATTGAAACATTTCTAGGAAAGCAACAGCTTACTATTTGCATATCTACCAGACTGGCCCTACTAACAAAACCAAACCTATTTGGATTCTATTGACACTAGACAGCAATGGAAACTAAATATATAAAAGAAGGGCTGTAAAAAAGACAAATGAGGAACCAGTATAAGGATCAATGTAATGAAGTGAAATTAATACCTTATGGCTTTTCTATTCAGTCCTGTTCAAATACCATCAAATGACTGGGTGGGACAACGTGAATGAGAAGTAGATGCTTCTAACATGGGGAGTTGTCAGTTGTCACCATTCCTTTAGTTATACAAGCACCGTCTCAGAAGCAGGAGCAGATTCCAGAATGTAGAAGAACTGTGGGATATAGGTGAGATCCCTGTTTTCAAGTGGTGAAGCAGTCCAGGCAGTAGCCCAGAGACTGCTAACCACAGCAGAGAGGGCAGAGTGACAGGTGGCCTTCCTTTCCCACAGAATAGGCCAAAGGACTGTCTGGCTGAGAGGCTAAGGACCAGAGAAACTGGGTTATTGACTGAGGAGAGATACTATTATGGATCAAAGACAGAATCCTTAATGTTTTCTTTTTATCCTGACATGCTAATTTTCTTCATAAATTCTCATAAACCTGTATATTATTTGTGAGGTCTGTGTAGCAATTGTAACAGATTATTTAACCCAGTAGAGCAGTAGAGTTCTGTGGGCGGAATGGCTGGTGTCAGAATAAAGAAGGGCGGAAGGAGGAGGCCTGTCTGCCCTTTTCCTAGTGGCCATTGGCCTTGAGCTGATGTAGATGTGGACTCTCCTGCTCCCTGCCAGAGGAGATCAGATGTGCTTCCTACATAATTCCATCAGCTAGCAATGAAAGTATCCATTGATGATAGCTTGAAATATTTTATCCTTTGTGATTTTTTAATAACAATGATCAAAAGCAAGGGTAAAATTTATATTACAGTGATCATAGCAATATAAGATGAGGGGTACTACAATGATAAAAATATACAACTTCTTATATATTAATGGAGTTTAGCAGATTCCATCTTACTGCATGAGAACTAGAATAATATCTAACTGATATGGTCCCATTACAATGATAGGAGATAGAACACAAGAAGTACTTTTCAGAATATTGGAGGTATTTAAGTTTTGACAGCTTTCTTGGCATATAAGTCACATATAGTATAATTCAATAGGTCAAACATATTAAAGCCATGCAATAATTACCACAATCACTTTAGAACATTTTATTTATTCTTCATTCATTTTGTTTGTTTGTTTGTTTTGTGTGTGTGGGCCTCACTGCCTCTGGTGGTCGTGGGCACTACCCAGTGCTCTTCCTGAGAGCCGCCACTGGATTTGAACCACCAAGCCTGCGGGCTGCAGTCCTGCACTCAACCACTTAAACCACCAGTGCACAACCCTATTCTTCATTCATTATTGTGAGTTCTTCATGCCCCATTCCCTCACCTCTTCTGACATAACCTTTAGAAACTATTAGTCTAGTTACTATATCTATGGAGGGTCCTGGATTTCATATAATGAAAAATATAAAAGAAAAAAGAAGAAAACAGAAATAATAACACTAGAACAATTTTTAAATGGGTCAAAGGGGAGAACAAATGAGAAGTTTTAAAATTTTAACCTAACTATACCTGCATTAATTCATGTTCCTATATACTCTGTCCTAAAGCAAGGCTATTCCTATCATGGGTCAAGAATCGCAGGTGATTTAATCGATGTGGTGACCCTAGAAATGAATTTTGAGCTTTCACTGTCATCCATTGCTTTCCTAAACCAGGTTTTCAGAAATCTAGCTTTAATGTGGTTCCCTCCCCAAGTCTTGTATTTTATTATTTACAAATCTTGATGCACATAAGTTGATGTTTTTCTTCCATGTAGATTTAACTGACACCTGATTTAAATGGTTCCTTACTTTAAGATAAGAATTCAAGTCCCCAGATTCTGTTCTGTTCTGTCATCGACAGACTCCATTTTATTTCTTCACCACACTTTGTTACAGAACACATATTTTCAATGGTCTTTTCATGAGGGCCACATCATAAGAACTAATTATTCTTAGATTAGATCTATGATTTGCAAATTCAAAATGCATTCTTGTATTTATGATTTATAGAAGTCCAGGTCCACTTTAGAGACACAATTATCTTTTTACTAGAGAGTATTATAAATCATCCCATGTGGCATATGGTAAATCTATTGACGGGATCATTACTTTAGAAAAGAAAAAAAATGTGACTTGTAGTTGATGCTGACATTGAGTGACCCTATAGGACAGGGTGGAAAACCCCCTTTGAGTTTCTGAGACTGTCACTCCTTCATGGGAGTAGAATGTCCTATCTTTTTCTCACTGAGCACCAGGTAGTTTCCAACTGCTGATCTTTGGATTGTAGCCTCATGCTTAATCACTATCCCTTCAGGTCCTTTATTAATCTAGCCAATAAAATTTAAGATACTGTTGAAAAAGGGAAATGCATATGCTTCTCAATGCACTAAATCAATGGATTACTGACTTGAACTGACAAAAACCCAAGTGACTAGACACTCTTTGAACAAACAGTGGATGTTGGAGATAAGGCAATGCCTTCCATATCATTCTATCATAAAAACAGAACTACGCCTGTTGAACTAAGACCTGCCATAATAAATCAGCGTAGGGATACAGCAAATTCATGGTTGTCTTAAATTGCCATAATTGGACACCTTCAAAGCAAGGAATTTGAATCAACGGTCAAAGAGTTCCATAACCTTAGGAGAGTAGTCATCTGCTTCTCACACTAGGGCATTAGAATCTTAAGTTCAAGGGAATTGTTCAGATAATTTGCTAAGGGTGTTTTTAATGTAAAGGTCCTTTGATAGCTGGTTACCATCGGTTTTCTTCACCATATTTGCTTATGAACCTGTGTGACTTCAGTGATCACATTGGGCCAGTGAACATCATACCAGATTAATAGAACAAAGTGTTCTTGCATTGAGGGAGTGCCTGAGTGGGAGCCCATAGTCCAGTTTCTACCTTAGTACTAAACCTATAAATATATGTACCTGGATTTGTTCTGTCCTTATAATATATGCTTACATTTATATATGTACATGTCTGTGTTTAGACCTCTGCAAGTGCCCTTTGTCTTCTAGTTCCTTCCTCTATTTCCCTCTACCTTCCTCCTGTCCCACTGTCATGCTCAGCTTTCATTTGAGTTTCAATACTTCCTATTACATTACCCTTACTTCAGCTTTACCAGCCTGCCACACCCTCCTCACCACTGATTGCTGACCACCTGTTGTTCCCCCTGTCCCTGAGTCTGTGCAGGTCCCCCTTCCTTTCTCCTCTCCCCTGTGTGCCCCCAGAGCCATTGATCCAGGCATTTTCTCCTCCCGACTGCCCAACCAGGAGTGCTCCCTTCTTGAGTATGTCCATTATGGCGGATCAGACCGCATTTCTTCCCCGCCATATGACCCCAGAAATGTCCTCTGCCATTGTCTGCTTTTGTAGGGAGACAGTATGACAGGTCCTTTTGTTGTTTGCCTAGTCCCCCCTGTGGCATAGGTCTCCGCAGGTATATAGTCTTCTGGGCATCGTGGGCAGGAGTCTCAAAGCCTGAAGATAATCAAATGGCCATCTAGCTGACAAGTATCCAAGTCCACAGGGAAGAAGTGACCATGAGGTGTCAAAAGGACCAGGCCTCAGGCATCAAACAGGGGAAAATCGTATCACTGTGTGTGCTCCCTCCTGAGACGATCACTGAAGACATGTGAGAATGAGCAAGAATGGTGAAGATAGCTGGTTATCAAGAGATACAACATCTGACAACTTAAAAGCTTGAGGGTGGACAAAGGGTCATATAGCCCAAGAACAACAAAGTCCACCATAGAAGAAGCACCCCAGCCTGCGCGACCATGAGGTGTGGAAAGAACCAGATATCAGGCATCAAAGAACAAAAATCATATCATTATGTGCCCACCCTCCCGACATGATCGCTGAAGACAAAAGGGAGCAGCAGCAGACAGAGAGGAGGAATTTGATGGTGCTCAGCTACCAAACAATAAAGTATCTGAGATCACAAAGGCTTGAAGGTGAACAAGTGGCCATTTAGCCCAGAAGCAGCAAAGCCCACATGGAAGAAGCACACTAGCCTGTGTGATCACACAGGGTGGGGAGGAGAGGGGGGCCAAAGGGAGCAGATATCAAGCATCAAAGAAACAAGAGTCACATCACTATGAATGAGGGGGAGAGAAGAATGGGGACCCAAGGCCCACTTGTGGGCAATTGGACACCTTCTTACAGGGGAGTCGTGGGGAGGAGATAGGGCAGTCAAGGTGCACTGAGGTGGTGCTCAAGCATACAACTTTCCTCTAGTTCCTAAAGGTTCCCTTCCCCCAACTATCAGGGTCCCAGTACTCCATTACAAATCCAGCTGAACTGAAGGAGGTACACTGGTAGAGATGGTAAATGGAAATACGGGGAATCGAGAACAGATTAACCCCTCGGGACCAGTAGTAAGAGTGGAGCTACTAGATGGGTGGAGGGAAGGTGGGGTAAAGAGAAGCTAACTACAAGGATCTACACATAACCTCCTATAGGGAGGACAGACATTGGAGGAGTGGGTTAGGGGAGACATCGGGCAGTGTAAGATAGGAAAAAACAATAATAATTTATAAAGTACTGAGGGTTGGTGGGGGGAGGGCAAGGATAGACGGAAAGGAATGAGAAGCTGTTGTTCAAGTGGAAAAGCAGATGTTTGGAGAATGATCACAGCAGCAGGCATGTAAAGATGCAGGGCATAATACATGTATTCATGCATCCTGAAAAACAATGTATGAGCCCCCAATAAAGTGTTCTCTAAAAATTCACTAGCGAAAAATATAAAGATCAGTCCCCATAGTGGGGTTTCCCACTTAGATCCTTTTGGTATGGCCTAGGAAGTAGGTTGTGCACCTTGAAAAGGCTGAGTCTGAAGTCCTAGTCATCTATAACATGTGGGCTGGGTAGACACTCGTCAAAAGTGGCTGAATAAGGAACATGATATGGGACATATCCTCCTCCTGCAGCATCTGCTATATGAGGAATGTCAAGCATGTTTCCCTGAATAGTAGTAGTTTGCTCCTCCTGGCTTACCCACCAGTAACGTGAAATCACTTTTTCTGAGATCGACATCTCTCACTCCACTTATTGACTTGAATTTCCACTAAGGTTCACAGAAACACTTTTGTATCTCTTAATTTGGGGGTGATAATAGAACAATATAATATGGGAGGAACTGATTTGTCTTCTCGATCTCTCCAAAACATGATAAGGTGACCCCAGCTTGGGTGAAGCATCTTTGAAGTGGTTATTAAGATGTACAGATTTGAAAAAATGATGTACAGATAGGGGAGTGATAGACGAGCACTAGGCAGACACACCAACTCCTTGCTTAAGAGATTGGATTATAATATTACATTACCTGAGATGAGATGCTCACCTTGGTCTTCCTGTTTATCCTCATAGTAGGAGTCTCATACTGTGATTGACTAACTTTGCAGTGCCTAGTCGTTTCCAGATCCATCTTTGTGATGAGGTGTTTTGTGGTTTCCTCACTGGTTATTTTTGTTAGGGATACATAGTATTCCATTATGAGTATGTACAAGTTTCTTTATCCATTATTCTACTGAGGACTATTTGGGCTGTTTCCAGCTTTTTGATATTGTGAATGGTACTGCAATGAACATGGCAGAATGTACATCTGCCTGTGTTGTGTCTCTTATTTTTTTAATATAAACCTAGCACAGGAATTGCTAGGTCCTGTAGGATTTCTCAGTTGTTTTAGTAGTGCCACATTGCTTTCTACATTGTGCATATTTACAAGCCCGCTAGCAGTGTCTATGAGTTCCAGGCTCTTTTCATCCTCTCCAACACTCCTTGTGTTCTTTTGTTGTCACTATATTAATTGGATTAGCATTGGAGTTGTAGTAATATTTGCATCATTTGTAGTAATCTTTGCAAATTGTTTGAATTTGCATCACCCAGATGACTAGTGATCACAAGCATTTTTTTCTTGTGTTTGTTACCATTTGAATGTCTTTTTTAGTGAACTATTTGTTCATGTCTTTTGCCCAATTTTAAGTGGACTATTTGTTTGGGTTTTCTATTGAGGTTTGTAGAATTTCTTCGACATGAGCCAAGTACTAGCATTTCCTTGTTGAAATTGTCCTTATACTCCCAAATTTGTTTCTAGTTTTGTATCTCCTCTTGACCAACTTCTTTTCTGCACAATTGACTTTGATTATTCTGCTTTTGCAAACCAGAGCTGTGTCCTTCTACCTGTCCAGTGAAATGAAGCTCTTACAATCTTAAAGCAAAGGAGGAGTTTGGGACTAGTATTCAGAAATTGAGCTTAAAATTGTTGCTTGCATCCACTATGTTATAATAACTAGCACTAAAATTAAGTCAACCAAACAACTTACAGGGAGACTGGTTTAGAAGGAACATGTTTAGAGAGTGTTCATTAAAGTTAGCACTAATTGAAGCTTCCTAAAATGAATGAACTGGAGAGAAAATGAAGGGATTTTAAAGAACTTAAAGATTTTTTTTAAAAAAAGAACCCCTTACAAGTACAGACCCACGGGGTGTTCTTTAAAGAATGACCTTGGTCAAATCCTCTATAACGCACAACTAATTAAGCATGAATGGACCACCTACATCAGTTATGATGCAAAAGAGACATGCTGCCATTTGAATCCTTTAAAAATGTTCAATCTCTAACTGAAAGAGAATGTACAAAAATGCCCTAGCCATTTTGCAAGAGAGAGAGCAAGGTCACAAAAATAACTGGAAACATAAACAATATAACTTATCTCTGAAACTGAATCTAAATCCCAAACATTTAAATATTTTCTGAACATTTTAAAATGCTATTTAAAGTGCTATTTTTAAGAAGTGGCTTTTGCGCCACCAAAGGAGGCAATCCAGAACCTAAAGGAATCATATGTGTGAAAGCAATATGGTGAGATGTGCAAGCCCCCCTTAATAAGAACAATGAAGATAAATGTTTAGGGGGGCAGGAGGCTCTCAGAAACTGAAAACAGAGAAGACTCTGCAAACTTTCTGGTAGGATCCAGATTTGATGGGTTGTGAGGCTTACCTAAGGAAGTGATAATGAGAGAATGGGAAGAAATTAGTCAAAGGTGTGGCTAGGACTAACAAATTTTTCCTACTAATCCAATTTTATAAGAAAAATACAGGATGGAAAGAACTGTTGGTTTTTAGGCATAATTAAGTAACTTTCAGGAGAAATTACTATACGACAACATAAAGTAGGCCTTTTATAGAATGTCTGTTATTCAGCTACTGTTATCAGAAGACTCATCACTTACATTGGATATTTTGGAAGCCATCTGGACAGCAACATTTAATAGATTTATTGATGTATTAGAGAAAACTGATGTCTTACAGTGAGGACAACAATCAAGAGGAAATATTGAAATATCTTAAATAATAGAAATAAAAAGCTTATTGTTTTATCAGGTATGATTTAATTTTTTCATCAATATTTTAAAATTTTTTGATAACAATCTACTTTTGTGTAGCTCTTTGGTTGATCTTAAGTAGTAACAGCACAAACTAATAAACTACATTTCAGTGTATTGTTTTATTATTTATAAAATGTTTTCACTATTTATAAAAGGGCATTGAACCAATTGTAGAATGATTTGAATCTCACCACTAGAAAAATATCTGTAGGAATAAATCCTTTGGAAACCTCATTTTCTGATGAAGTCAGATATGAAATGAGAAGAAATAGCTGTAAAATATATACTAATATTAGGAACTTGGAATGTATGAAGTATGAATCTAGGAAAAGTGGAAATCTTCAAAAATAAAATGGAATATATAGAGAATGATATCCACAGTGATAGTGAGCTGAAATTGAGTGATAGTGGACATTTTGAATCAGAAATCCATCTTTTTTACTATGCTAGGAATGGCAAAATCAAGAAGAACAGCATTGCATCCATCACCAAGAAGGATGTTTCGGGCTGAGTTCCGGTGGCGTCAGTGGTTGAGTGCAGGACTGCGGTCTGTGGGTTTGGTGGTTCAAATCCAGCAGCGGCTCTCAGGAGCAGCGTGGGGTAGCTCCCACGACCACCAGAGGACAGTGATGGCCAAAAAACAAAAAAAAGAAGGATGTTTCAAGATAAATATTAAAGTACAATGCTGTCTGTGTCAGGTTTATATCTGTCTGCATTTAGGGAAATTCAATCAATACAACTGTTTTTCAAATGTACTCACCAACCATAGAAGCTAGCAGCAATGAATAAGTTGATGAATCCTACTAATGATTTAGGTGCTACCAAGTTAGTTCTGACTCATGGTAAACCTTTGTACAACATAAGGAAACAGCACCAGGTACTATACTATGCCACAATGTTTCTGGTCTTAGAGCCCATTGAGGAGCTATGTGAGCCCATCGTGATGAAGGTCTCCCTCTTATTTTCTGCTGCTCTGCTTTAAAAAAGCATTTTTACCTTCACTTTTGTCAGAAGAGAACTGATCTCTTTCCATCCTGGCCTCTCAGGAGCATTCTGGTTGTACATCTTCTAAAACAGATTTGTCTGTTCTTTTGGTACTTCCAGTACTCTTGGCCAGTACAATAATTCAGACATAACAGTTCTTCTTTGGTCTCCCTTATTCAATGTACAATTGAATAATTTGAATTGAATAATTGTACAATGTACAATTTCAAACATACAATAGGTGACTGAAAATACCATGACTTCCTTCAGACACACATAAACTCTAGGTATGTACAATGATGTTTGCTTGTAAGTTGCTCCTGTTTGTTTCTCTCATTTGCAATAGAGGAAAATACTGCTTGGCCCACATAGTCTTCAAGACTATTGGTATGCTTGAGTCTACTGTTTCAGTCACTTGTGTGTCTTTCAATCTCGAGGCCAACTTTCTAGCATTCGCCACCACCTCTTCTCAGGAAGCATTTTTCAGAAAGTTACAAGCTGGTGACCAAGATGTTCGAAAAGATTCAAGATCTGATTGATGACAAAGATGCTCTCGTGTTTGTGCTCTTTGACGAGATGGAGAACCTGACATCAAGCAGTGCATCGGGTCTCCATTGACAGCCACCATCTTTGATAGCTACTTCTTGTGCCTGGAGGAGCTCAGGACGTGTCAGATCATCAGCCCTCAGCAGCAGGTGCTGACCCTGCGGGAGCTGGAGATGTCAGCTTCATCAAGAACAATGTGTCCAGGCAGAGCCTTCTGCTCAGTGACATCTCCCAAAAGAGCGATGGCCTCAGCGACTATGTCTTGCAGAAGCTGCCCTTCCTGGCCCATGTGTTATTCGTGCAAACCACCATTGTCACAGATGAGGCCTTCCTCCAAGCCTTGTCCTTGGCTGTAGACAGACAGCTTGAGAAGAGGAAGAAGCTCCCGACTTCCATCTGACTTCTGCCAATGCTGCTGCAGCACCACTGTAGGGTAACTCTGTCCCCTTCCTGCCAATGCAGACTTCACACCCCTCACAGGCACTGCCTATGACCTCTCTTAGATGACACCAACCCCAAGATCGCCATATGGTCTGGCTGTGTGACAAGAGATGGGCCATCTCTGGGAATAGGCCTGCTTTGTCCTCTGCCACAAACCATTACATACAACTCTGCACTCACCAACCTGTGATCTTCCTGCATTCTGCATCATTGCTTATGATTGAGTGAATCTGAAGAGGAATTTATGGACTACTATCAGACCTATGGACTTGAGTTTGACTGGGCTGAGATGTCTTCTTGATACTTAATTACTCCTTGATATCAAGCTCTTTATTACACATATATAAATGTAATTAGGCAACTCGGTCTGGTAGACATTTATAGAGTTTTTCATCCAAATGCAAAAAAAATTGCATTCTTCTCAAGTTCACATAGATCATTTTCAAGAATAAACCATATGCTGGGACACAAGTCAAGTCTGAGAAAATTTCAGCACATAGAGATTATTCAGACATTTTTCTTGAGCCACCATGCCATGAAGTTGGAGATTAATAAAAGGATGAGAAAATGAAAGGCAATCAATTAGAAGATGAAGAATGATCTCCTGCAATATGAATGGGTACAGGCCCAGATTAGAGAGGATGTTGGGAAGATTCTAGAGAATAATGAGAATAAGAATATAACATATTAAAATTTATGGGATACTGCAAAGACCATTCTCAGAGGTAGTTTGATATCAATACATGCACACATGAATAAAGAAGAGAGCCTTATGACAGATACATTATCACAAAATCTTCAACAACTAGAATAGAGTCAACAGAGCAAGCCACAGTGAAAGTAAAAATAGAGAGGGTCATCAAGAAGCTACCAACAAAAGAAGCCCCTGGACCAGATGGCTACACAGCAGATTTCTACCAAGCATTTAGGGAAGAATTGACTCTGATTCTCCACAATGTATTTCAGAGCATAGAAAAGTTTGGCAAATTCCCAAACTCATTCTATGAGGCCAGCATAACTTTGATACCCATACAGGGCAAGGAACCCACAATTACAGAGAATTACAGACCCATATCTCTAATAACAAAGATGCAAAAAATTCTTAACAAAATATTGTCTGATAAAATACAAAAGTATATAAAACATATTGTCCACAACAATCAGGTAGGATTCATCCCAGGAATGCAGACCTGGTTTAAAATTCAACAATATTATATACAACATCGATAAGAAAGGGGATAAAAACATATGATAATATCCATAGACAAAGAAAAAGCCTTTGACAATATCCAACACCCATTCTTAATTAAAACACAAAAATAGAAAAAAAAGTAAATTCTTCAAGCTATTTTTGAAAAGCCAACAGCCAACAATATAGTCAATGGAGAAAAGACAAAACAATCCCACTTAAAAAGGGTGCAAGACAAGGATGCCCCTTGTCACCACTTCTAATCAATATCGTACTAGAGGTTCTAGTATACACTATAAGAAAACAGAACTATGTTAAAGGTATCCAAATGGAAGAGGAGGAGGTGAAACTATTACTATTTGCAGACAACGTGACCCTATACACACAAAAGCTCTACAATGGTACACACAAAAGCTCTACAATGGGAGCACTTACAGCAATAAAGGAATATGGAAAAGTGGCAGGATACAAGATCAAAAAACAGAAGTTGGCAGTTTTGCTAAACACATCGGAGAGGACCATGGTGAAGGAGATCAAGAAGGGAGTACCCTTTACCTGGGAATATATTAACACCACCCCCTAAAAAAAAAGAAAACTAAAGACCTATATGAAAAAAACTACAAGGCCCTCCGATAGGAAACCAAAAGCAACTCCCACAAATGGAAAAACATCCCATGCTCATGGATTGAAAGGTTAGACATTGTAAAGATGTCAATTTTCCCAAAGCACTTTATAAGTTTAATGCTATTTCATTTCTAATACCAACAACCTTCTTCAAAGAATTGGAAAATTTGACCACCAATTTCATATGGAAAGGGAAGAAGTCCAGAATTAGCTGAGAAGTCTTGAAGAAGAAGGACAAAGTTGGAGGGCTCACTTTACCTGATTTTAATACCTACTACACAGCGACACAGATAGTCAAAAGAGATGGTACTGGCACATTCACAGATATTTCAATCAGTGAAAAGAATAGGAAGCCCAGAAGTAAAACTATCAGCATATAGACAGCTGATCTTTGATAAGGTTCCAAAACCATCAAGTGGGAAGTGGATGCCTTTTTAACAGGTGGTACTGGAAACAATGGATAACCATATGTAGTAAAATGAAACAAGATGTTCACTTCCTCTCATGCACAAGAACAAACTCAAAGGGGATCACAAGCCTAGAAGTAAAGCCTCAAACCATCAGGACCATAAAGGAAGGAATCAGGAAGAACCTAAGATCATTGGCCCAGGAAATTCATAGAGTCAGTGCAATAGGGAATGGTGCAAACACAGGTGAACAGGAAATCAACAAATGGGATTTAATCAGAATAAAGCACCTGTGCACCTCAAAAGGCTTCACCAAGAGGGTGACAAGACAACCCTCAGACTGGGAGAGGAGTTTTAGTAATGACACAACAAAGGGTTCATTACTAAAATCTATATCACTCTCATCCCCTGCAAAAAGAGGAAAACAGCTAACCCCCTCAGGAAGTGGGCAAAAGAACTAAAAAGAACTTTCACTAAGGAGGAAACCCATATGGCCAGCAAGCATATGAGAAAGCGTTCCCGTTCATTAGCCATAAGAGAAACGCACATTAAATCAGCCGTGAGATAAGCTCAAATCAGATAATCAAAGAGCAACAAATGTTGGAGGGGATGCGGTGAAATAGGAACCCTCCCCCACCACTGGTGGTCATGTGAATATGTATGCCCACTGTGAAAAGCAAACTGGCGATATTTAAAGAAAATGGAAATTGATCTAACTTATGACCCAGACATCCATCTACTGGGCATGTCTCCAGAGGATGTAAAAATAAAAGATGACCAGTTCATCTGTGCTCCAATGCTTAGTGTGACACAGTTCACAATCACCAAGACTTGGAAACAGTCTCAATTTTCATCAGTAGATGAGGGGTTTAGTAAACCCTGGCACATACGCCCCATGGAGTACTATGCCACACTGAAAGACACAGATGATCACAGACAACACAGTGTGGGAAGGGATCATAGGGGATCAGCAATTGGAGTAAAGAGCCCCCAGAACACAGAACCCCTGAGGAGCCCCAAGAATGGGCTTCAGACAAGGAGTTGGCAGCCCCAGGATCCCCCTCAGGACAAGGCGGGAGGGTCTCATGAGGACCAACGAAAAGACCTGGACCTATGGAGTGTCTTTTTACTTTTCTCCTTTCTTTCATCTTTTTCTCTTCCCCTTTCTTCTTCAACTGTAGATTTTCTTATGTTCGGACTAGGACATGGATGGGTGGTCTAAATATATGGGTTGGACCATGGGAGGGAAACCCCGGGGAGAAGGCAATGAAATCAGTGGACTCAGAAGGTAGAGGGGTAAGAAAGAGATGAGGAGAAGGGGGTGATGAGCAGAAGGCATTATGGACTGGGGAACAACTAGGGAAACAGAATCAGCATCTAGGAGAGGGTAGAGGCCTTGTGAGTATCAGAGCAACACCAAGCTAATGGGGCAGAAGCAATAAGAGGTGGAAGAAAGGGGAGATCGTGATGGCAGGAAAGAAGAGGCAAAAGAAAACAGGCAAGATAGTAAACAAGCAAACATAAATGCATTGTGATAATGAAGAGAGGTTTGAGCAGACACCCAAAGCCCATCTATGACCAATGGAGCAACATCGCATGGAGGTGTTGTGGACAGGGGCTGAGTCAACTGGGGTGCAGTAGAGCACTACTGGGCTAAGCAAAAATACACTTCTGTTTCTGGGAAGCCTCCTCAAGCCCCCTTTACCCCCTGCTATCATGACCTCAGTGCTGCCTCCCAATCTAGAGTAGACAGGAGTTTGTATATAGGAATAGGCAAAAGCAAAAACTCACAAAACATGGAACCCAGGGACAGTAATCAGAATAGAAATACTGAAAGGGTAGAGGGGAGAAATAGGGAGGGAAGGGGACACCAATCACAATGAATAGCACATAAAGACACACACACACACACACACACAGTCAGAGGGAAGAACAGAAGAAACCAGAGGGGAAGGGAGAGGGAGGTCAGAGTGAGTTTTGAAAATAATTAACAATCTACAATCTAGCCAGGGGCCAGGAGGGGTGGGGGAGAGGGAGGGCAAAAAGGAAGAGTTGATAACAAGAATTCCATGGAAAGTAAATGTCTAGAAAAGAATGATGGAAAATATGTACTAATATATTGGATACAATTGAAGTATGATTTGTAACAAGAATTGTAAGATCCCCAATAAAATTGGAAAAAAGAAAAAGAGCTTTATATAAAGAAATAATCATTTATCACAAGACATCCCAGCCTTGTCCAACTCAAGTTCATAAGAACCTCTTGACTCATGCAGCCACTTGCAAGGATGCAGAATACAGGAATATCACAGGTTGGTGGGTATAAAATCTTGTAAATAAAGAGGCAGTGAATACTTGTTCAAGGTTCTGGTAGCAACCAGGGTAGGCTAGCAGCAAGGGTACAGACTGAGAGAGAAGGGGGAGGTTCTCAGGGGCCCCCTTATGAAAAGGTGATGTCTATAAGGAGGAACCCTGAGGCTGTGACCTGATTGAGAGGTTAGTCTCTGCCCCTGTACTTCTATTTATCTTCAAGTTAACATGAAATCACTAACTACCACAAAGGGAGGTGACTTTGAAGATGAAGCAGACTGGCCTAACTAAAATCTAACCCACCGCCATTGAGGACCCATTGAAGGCAGAACAGAATTGCTTGTAAGGGTTTCTGAACATGTGGATCTTTACAGGACCAGATGTTGTCATTGCTAGGTTCCATGGAGTTGGTTCTGACTCAGAGTGACCTTATGTACAACAGAAGAGGGCATGTCTTAGTATTATCCACCATCCTCACAATTGTCCCTAAGCTTTAGCCCTCTGCTGCAGCTCCAGTGTCAATCCATTTCCTTAAGGGCATTCCTTCCTGCCCTGTGCTCCTCTGCTTTACTAAGCTTGGTGTCCTTCTCTAGGGATTGGTCTCGCTTGACGTGTCCAAAGTATGTAAGGCAATGTCTCACCATCCTTGCCACTCATTTTTGTCTTACTTCTTCCAAGACAGATCACTTTGTTCTTTTAGCACTCCATGGTATTTCCCACATTCTTTCCTGCCACTACAATTCAAATGCACCAATCCTTCTTAGGTCTTCTTTATTCAATATCGAACTTTCATGTGCATATACGGCAATTGAAAGTAGTTGAGATACAATTAGAATGACTCTTGGGCCAGGTGAACCTTAGTCCTCAAAGAAACATACTTCTTTTTAATTCTCTAAAGAGGTCCTGTGCCGCAGATTTACCTAGTGCAACATGTCTTTTGATCTCTTATCTGCTGCTTCTATGAGCTTTGATTATGGACCCAAGCAAGACACACTCCCTGACAACTTCTACCTTTCTCCTGTTACCTATTGGTCCAGTTGGGAGGCTTTGAGTCTTCTTGACCTTGAGCGGTTACTTCTACTCCCATGGAGTGAGTGGGTGGTATGAATGACAGACCATCCAGTTAGCTTAACAATCAACCTGCTGTTCACAAGAGTTGAAGTTTACTGTTATTAATTTAATTTGAATGCAAATAAATATTGCGTTTTTCATCTGAACTCACAAATGGTAGTTCCACCGATCTAAACCGAGAACTTGACTCTGGGTCTTATATACAACCATATGTCATGGAGTTTTAGTCACCACGCCTGGCTACGTGATGCACAGCACAATACAAACATATTTCAAATAGCTCTTATCGCAGAACATTCCTTAAATCCAAACTATTGAATCATGGATCATGTTTCTTGACCCTCAGAATATCTTCATGTAAACACATTTCTTGTGCTGTAGAAGGCATTGTGTGTAAACATCCTCTCTTTTTGCAATCTCTTTTTCCTTCTGTATCTCTTGTCCATGCTTTCCTCTGCATCTTATTATTATTTAATACTATTATTATAAATAATATTCACAATCGCAGAACTTAACTTGAAAGTAGAAACATTTATGTTCACCCATGTATCTGCTAAAGAATTGCTCACACATACTACACATTCAGAGATATCAATCGGATAATGAAGGAATTCTATAAAGCTTGGCTGGGAAATGTTTCTCAGTCATCAATTACTAATGTTGGCTGGGTCGGAGAGTCTCTAGTTAGCATGTATTACAGGGAGAGAGCATTGATTTGTGAAGGAAATGGCAGCAAAAGGGCAGAGCGATGAATGTAGAGAGGAACTATTTTGAGCTCCAATTAAAATGCTTCTTGGAGGAAAGAGGTGAAAGTGGCTATAGATGGGTTTGACTCAATTAATTCTCAGGATGTTGAGGTCAACTATTTTTACCTTCACTGTCTAGGATTTAAAATTGTTCTACATTTCACATTATATGAGTCTTCTGTCCTTCACCAGTGTGTGCCCTGATTTGCTATATTAAAATCTTCATCTGATTTTTAGTTGATTCTGTATAAATGGACATATGGTATAATATAGAGCCTTTAAAAATCGTTCTTATTTAAGTATTATATAAGTTCTTATATAAGTACAGCAATGTAAAGCTTTGTTTTTTTCTGTTTACAAAACTAGCAGTTTCTGAAATTTCTGCATTTTTGAGCCTTTAGATCTTACATTTTAACTATATGTCTACTACCATTTCCTCATTTTTTCTTGGGATGTGTTTCAAAGTTTAAATAAAAGACTTTAAAGTAAATACTTCTTCCCTTTTATTTACTCTAAATGTAAGTTTTTACCTGCTCATAAAAACTTTATTTTCTTTGAAATATTTTCCTACAACTTGATTTTTAGAAATCCATTACAATTTTAAGTTACCATGTTTCCTTAAATGATAAAGATCCTTCAGTAAGTTTTCTCATAAAATAATAAAAAAATTAACATGAACTTATAAAAAAGACAACATGAACCTTTGTCAGAACTAATATTTTGGTTACATGTGTGACAATATAAATTTTTTTCTTTTTTTAAAATTTTATTGGGGGCTCTTACAGCTACTAAAACATTCAGTACATCAATTGTATCAAGCACATTTGCACACATATTTCCACATACATTTCCCAATATTTTCCACTTGAGCCCTTGATACAAGCTCCTTTAAAAAAAACCCTCCCCTTTCCCTTCGCCCCCCTTTTTAAAAAAATTAATCATTTTATTGGGGGGCCCCTACAACTCCCATCACAATCCCTAACAACATCAGTTGTATTCAGGCCACTTTTACACAACCATTGCCATCATCACTCTCAAAACATTCTCCCTCCCTCCAGGCCCCCATTATCTGCTCCCTATATTACCCTTCCTCCCTCTCTTCCCCTTGAACCCTTAGTAATTTACAAATTATTTTTTCATCCTGTACACTGTACAGTGTGTCCCAACACTCACTTCCCTGTTGTCCGTGTCCCAGAGAGGAGGCTACGTGTAGATCCCTGAAGTTGGCTCTCCCTCTCCATTCCTCCATCCCTCCACCCTCCTGGTATTACCACTCCCATCACTAGTCTTGATGGATCATCTATCCTAAGTTTCCCATGTTTCCAACTCCACTGTACATCTCCTGGTCTAGCTGGATTTATGTGGTAGAATTGGGGTCATGATAGTGGGTGGGAGGCAGCATGGGAACTAGAGGAAGGTTGCATATTTCATAGCTCCTACCCTGTATCTTAACTGACTCATCTCCTCCTCGTAACCCCTCTGCAAAAGGATGTCACCTCACCTATTGATGGGCTTTGGGTCCCCAATCTGTACTCCCCCTCAATAATAATATAATTTTAGCTCATTGATGCCTGACACCGGATCCCTTCACCACCTCATCATCACACAGGCTGGTGTGCTTCTTCCGTGTGGGCTTTATTGCTTCTGAGCTGAATGGCCGCTTGTTTACTCAAGCCTTTAAGTCCCCAGATGCTATATCTTTTGGTAGCTGGGCACCATCAGCTTTCTTCACCATGAACTTTATACAGGTTCTTATATTGCTATTATTTTTATTATTCTGTTACATATTGT